>PVJI01011786.1:0-54517 GCA_004026765.1 Micronycteris hirsuta
CCAGAGAAACAAATTATAACCAGAGACATTGAAATTTAGAACAATCTGGCAGTAACCAGAGTGGAGGGGGAAGGGGATAATGGGGACAAAGGTATTCAGGAACTGCTATAAAGGACACATAGACAAAACCAAGGGGGAGGGTAGAAGCAAGGGAGGGAGGTGGGTTTGCCTGGGGTTGGGGGTGGGGGGCTGGGGGGTAAATGCAGAGAACTGTAAGTGAACAACAATAAAAAAATTAAAAAAAAAAAACAAAAAAACCGGCCAGATCTAACAGAAAACTGAACTGAGTGGAAGTCCGACAACCAAGGAGTTAAAGAAGACATGTTCATCCAAACCGGTAAGCGGGGCGGAGCCCGGTGAGAGCACTCGGCAAGATGCGGTTTGTGGAGCTGTACCAGCAACGCTCCAGCTGCCAGGAGAGGCCCGTGGCGGGCGCACTCAGCGAAACCAGGGCTGAGACTGGTGGACTGGGTGGTCCCTCATTCTTGTGCAGATAAACTGGGAGGAAAAGCTGGGGAGCAGAACAGACCCTGAGGCACACCAATGCAGGGAAATAAAGCCTCAAACCACCGATTGAAAACACCTGTGGGGGGCTGGAGGGGAAGGGAGGAGGGGAGGGGAGAGGATGCAAATAACTGTAATTGAACAAAAAATAAAATAAATTAAAAAAAAAAAAAGAAAACACCTGTGGGGGTTGAGGCGGCAGTGGGAAGAACTCCTGGCCTCACAGGAGAGTTCGTTGGGGAGACCCACAGGCACTTGGAACTGTGCAGGCTCGTCCACTCACCCCGGAGCCAGCAAAGGGGGGCCCAACTTCCTTGTGGGTAGCTGGGGAAGGGTGGAGAACAGAGCAAGCGCCATTGTTCTTTCAGGCCACGCCCCCACAGACTGCGTCACATCACAACGACGTGGGTTACCCCACCCTGGTGAACACCTAAGGCTCTGCCCCTTAAAGTAACAGGCTCATTGAGGAAAAAAAAATGGCCCAAATGAAAGAACACATCAAAGCGCCAGAAAAAAGACAACTAAGTGGTGAAGAGATAGCCAACCTATCAGATGCACAGTTCAAAACACTGGTAATCAGGATGCTCACAGGATTGGATGAAATTTGGTCGCAATTAGTTGAACAAATGAAGGATAATATAAAGGAAATGAGGGGAAATCTGCAGGGAACCAATAGGGATGAGAAGAAAACTGGGACTCAAATCAACGGAGTGGACCAGAAGAAAGAAAAAAACATCCAACCAGAAAAGAATGAAGAAACAAGAATTCGAAAAACTGAGGAGAGGCTTAGGAACCTTCAGGACATCTTTAAACATTCCCACATCCGAGTCATAGGGGTGCCAGAAAGAGAAGAGGAAGACCAAGGGATTGAAAACTTACTTGAACAAATAATGAAGGAGAACTTCCCCAAGCTGGTGAAGGAAATAGATTTTCAGGAAGTCCAGGAAGCTCACAGAGTCCCAAAGAAGTTGGACCCAAAGAGGAACACACCAAGACACATCATAGTTGCATTACCCAAGATGAAAAATAGGGAGAGACTCTTAGAAGCAGCAAGAGAAAAGGAGACAGGTACCTACAAAGGAGTTCCCATAAGACTATCAGCTGATTTCTCAAAAGACATCTTGCAGGCAAGAAGGGGCTAGAAAGAAGTATTCCAAGTCATGAAAGGCAAGGACCTACATCCAAGATGACTCTATTCAGCAAAGCTATCATTTAGAATAGAAGGGCAGATAAAGTGCTTTCCAGATAAGGTCAAGTTCAAGGAGTTCATCATCACCCAGCCTTTATTATATGAAATGTTAAAAGGATTTATATAAGGCATGGAGGGATATCAACAGAGGAGTGGTAAGGGGAGAGAGGGAGAAAAGGTGCAGAGAATAAGTAGCATAAATGGTAGGTAGAAAACAGAGAGGGGGAGGTTAAGAATAGTATAGGAAACGTAGAAGACAAAGAACTTATGTATACGACCTATGGACAAAAACTAAAGGGCGGGGAATGGGGAGGTAGGGGTGGGGGGAAAGAAATGGGGGAAATGGGATAACTATAATAGCATAATCAATAAGATATATTTAAAAATTTCTGAGTATTAACTGCGTTGTAAAGTGTTACATCATCTGGCTCCTTCTTCACTCATTAAATAAGTTTTAGGAATATTATAAGTATCTTATTTTGCTTTGTCTATGTCTAAAGTCTAAAAGAGCTCTTTCAGTAAGTATAGAATAAAAATTCTGCCCTGGCTGATGTGGCTCCGTGAATTGAGTGCCGGCCTACAAACCAAAGGGTTGCCAGTTGAACTCCCAGTCAGGGCACATGCCTGGGTTGCAGGCCAGGTTCCCAGCAGGGGACACACAAGAGGCAACCACACATTGATGTTTGTCTCCCTCTCTTTCTTCCGCCTGCCCTTCTCTCTAAAGATAAATAAATAAAATTTTTAAAAAGTAAATAAAAATAGAAATTCCAAATAAAAAGAAAACATCAAGCTATTGCTTTATTGGCAGTGTTTATCTTATCTTGATTTTGCATAAAATAGTGTCTTATAATCATTGGTGGGTTAGATTTACTGAAATTTTGTACTTGCAATTTTTATGTACACCTCAGTGCATTTTACCATGCAGTTACCCCTGCCTGGAATCTTCTTCCCATTTCTATGCATACTAAAACGTTTCCTATCTTTGAAGCTCCAGAAGTTCCATTACTTCCTCTTTGAAGCCTCTCCTGATATCACCAGCTAGAAATAATATGATTTTGAATTCCCATATAATTTAATCCCATTTATGGTACTTATTATTTTCACCATTTTATTAGTGTACAGGCCTTATCCATTTTTCTAATCTGTAATTGTATTCATATTTACACTGGCAATGTTTTGAATTTAGTAATTTTATAAGTATTTGTATAAAAATAAAAGTATTTGGCCTTGGCTGGTGTGCCTCAGTGGACTGAGAATCAGCCTGTGAACCAAAGGGTCTCCTGTTTGATTTCCGGTTGGGACACAGGCCTGGGTTGAAGGCCAGGTCCCCAGTTGGAGATGTGAGACAGACAACCAATCAATGTTTCTACCCTTCTCTTTCCCCCTTCCTTTCTGTCTCTCTAAAAAATAAAATAAAATCTTTTTAAAGATTTTTTAAATTTATTTTTAGAGAGGGGAAAGGAGGGAGAAAGAGAGGGAGAGAAACAGCAATGCATGGTTGCCTCTTACATGGCCCTTACTGGGGACCTGGGCTGCAACCCAGGCATGTGCGCTGACTGGGAATCGAACTGGGACCCTTTGATTCCCAGCCCGCGCTCAATCCACTGAGGTACACCAGCCAGGGCCAATAAAATAAAATCTTAAAAAAAGAATAATATTTGGATATAGACACATAAGTGGTACCAAAGGGTGTCTTCTCTTCTATCTCCAAAATGGACTCTCCTTTTCACCTCGGAAATTGAACATTGTATCTTATCTATTCATTTCTTTGAGTTAAGCATTGCCACCCCCACTCTGTAAGCCCTTACACCAGAGAAGTTCAATATCAGTGAGTTTCTGAGATCTTTTTGAAAATGACTGGGGACTCTAGGAAAGAAAACCAAAAGGGGAGAGGAGGCATTGCTGATGATGAAAGGCCAGCATGTCAGATACCAACTGTTTTGAAGGTTTGATGGAGATACTGCCTTAACCTTGAATCTGATGTTATTGTTACAGCACACATGCTTCTCAGGAATTTCTCAGTTATCATTGTACTGTCTCTTTTTGATTTTAAAATTTCTTGTAAAGGCAAAATTAAAAGAATTTTAGAAGAGAAAAAAATCACCCTTAATTCTTTTTCCTTAAACATGACTGTTTTCATCTTTTCATGTTCCTTTCCCATATTAAATACACGTAGTTTTGTATTCAGTTTTTTACTATATATGTATAATGTAAGAATGTTTTATATATATTTTGTCCCTACATAATATTTATAATTATTATTCTTAATAATTACATAATATGCCATGAATATTGATTTATATAGCATACTTTCTTTAAATATTTCTCAATAATTGTGCATTTAAGTTGTTACACTGTTTGCTACTATAGGTAATACAATTATTCACATAATTCAGAGATAAAGTAAATATTGATGATGTAGCTTTTCTTCATCTGAGTTTGTTTCTTAGGATAAATTACCAGGTATGTCTAAATTGCTTTCTGCAGTGGACATTGTGGTTTTCTTCCTAGCAACCAACTGATATGTGTAGAATTGATTCCATCACTACCTCCAAGTGTGAACCCTCATTAGTCTTTGCCAATCTGAATAATCCAACCGTTTTGCCATGGTATTTGGTTGTGGTAACCCAGCCCTAAATTATTCAGTATATGGCTTTACCCTGGCCACAGAAATCTGTTCAGTGCTGGCCCAGACAGTATAAAGCTCAGGACTTCTTCCCATGCTTATAAAAGATAGCAAACTCTCTTTCCCAAGACATTCAAGAGGAAGCATATAGCCTCATTACTTTGCCAGCCATTTTACAGTGATGGAGGGGGGTCAGCCCGAGGATTAAGCCAAAATGAAGAGTCAGGCAAAAGTGAAGGAATCACAAAGAAACAGAGCTAGAACCATGAATAAACTGTGCCTTGAATTCTCTTTACCCCTGAACTCTTAGTTTTATGATTTAATAAATCCCCTTTGTTTAAGTCAATTTGAATCGGACATACATCCATGTATATCTTTTCTAAGAGAGGTCTCAATTTATATTGCTACTAATTGAACTAAAACTTCTTCAATAAGCATTTTAATTGTTAATTTAATAAGTATTTATGATTGTCTTAATCTTTTTTATTTAAATATTTTTTCCATTTTGCTTTGTTTTTGTGTTCTCATATAAATTGGCAATTCATGACTTTTATCCATTTATATACTCATTCACCAATGCATTTTTCTTGAACACTAACTCTAAGCCTACTCTTGATGTCATTTTCATAAATTATGATAAACTCTTCTTTTTTCATGGATCAGAAGAGTTAATATTGCTAAAATGTCCATACTTTACAAAGTAATCTATAGTTCAATGTAATCTCCTTCAAAATTCCAATGGCATTTTTCACAGAAATAGAAAAAGAAATTTGAAGATTTGTATGAAAACATAAAAGACCCTGACTAACCAAAGCAATTCTGAAGAAGAAGAGCAAAACTATAGGTATCAAACTTCCTGATTTCAAACTATCTTACAAAGCTCTAGTAATCAAAGCTTTATGGTACTGGAATAAAAACAGACACGTATACCAATAGAATAGAATTGAGAGCCAAAAATGAACTTTTGCATATATAGTTGATTAATATTTGTTAAGGGAGCCAAGAGTACTCAGTGGGGAAAGGATAGTATCTTCAACACATAGTATTGGTAAAATCGGATAATCAAATGCAAAAAAAAATTAAAATTGGACTCCTACATCATTCACAAAAATGAACTCAAATGACTTAAGTGCAAGACTTGAAACTGTACAATTTCTAGCCCTGGCTGGATGGCTCAGGTGATTGAAGTGTCTCCCCATATACCAAAATATTGCAGGTTCAATTCCTGGTCAAGGCACAGACCTAGGTTGTGGGTTTGATCCCCTGTCAGGTCACTCTCTCTCTTTCTCCCTCTTTCCCTTCTTCTCTCTCTAAAAATCAATAAAAGCATACCATTGGGTGAGGATTTAAAAAACTAAATCTTCACCCTCCCTGATGTGGCTCAGTGGATTGAACATTGACCTGCAAACCAAAAGGTCTCTGGTTCGATTCCTAATCAGGGCACATGCCTTGGTTGCGGTCCAGGTTCCCCAGTTGGGGATGCGTGAAAGGCAACCAATCAATATATCTCTTGCACATTGATGTTTCTCTCCTTCTCTTTCTCCCTCCCTTCCCCTCTCTCTAAAAATAAATTTTAAGCCCTGGCTGGTGTAGCTCAGTGGCTTGAGCGCGGGCTGGGAACCAAGCAGTCCCGGTTCGATTCCCAGTCAGGGCACATGCCTGGGTTGCAGGCCAGGTCCCCATGAGGGCCATGTGACAGGCAACCATACATTGCTGTTTCTCTCCCTCTCTTTCTCCCTCCCTCCCCCTCTCTCTAAAAATAAATAAAAATAAAAATCTTAAAAAAAATAAATAAATTTTTAAAAATCTTTAAAAAAACTGTAAAACTTTTATAAGGAAACAGGAAAAACTTATATACATATGTGTGTATATGTATGTGTGTTTATATACATAGTCTGTCCAGAAGGTACCCAGTCATGTAATATGAAAAATAGAGACATTTATTGAAGATACAAGAAACATTGTACGTAGGACAATGACACCTCAGTCTCCTTCAAAGTAGGCATCTTGGGACCTCACACAGTTCTCCCAATTGCCATCACCTGCCCCGTCATATTTTCCTGAATCTCGTCAATGGTCTGAAATCTCTTACCTTTCAAAGGTGATTTTAGTTTTGAGAAAAGCCAGAATTATCAGGGCACCAAATCTGGGCTGTAGGGAGGCTGAGTCACCTGGGTGATTTGATGTTCACCCAAAAACTCTGCAGGAGACATGATGCATGAGTGGATGTGTTGTCATGATGAAGCTGCCAATCACCAGTTGCCCATCGCTGCAGCCTTCTGAATCATCTGAATAGTTTTTGCAGAGAATGTTTAAACTTCATGCAAAATTTGAAGCAGATTTGTTGCTCTACTTGCTCAGTTATTTTGAATGTGACGGCCACACAGTACACATGCTAACTCAACGGCATCTACTGCCCTCACTGACTAGTACAGTGAAGTCATCATGGTTCACACGTGTGCATTCCAGACCACTCTCCTTGGCTGCCAGGTTACATCGATGTCATGCAAACCATTCTCTTTATATTAACCATGGCTGGAATTTTCCCCAACAGACCTTTATATACATACTCTTATATAAGAATTTACTATACCATTTGTGTATATATACACAAATAAATAGATATAAAAAGTATGTAGATACATACATCTCTGTGTGTGTATTATTATTATTCACCCATTTACTCTATAATATGCCAATCACAAGCTAGTTTTCAGCAGTTACATTCCTTTGATCACAGTTGCATAAGGATGTGATTAACTGGAAAACAGAGAAACCAGAGATATGGCCAGAGGTGACATCATGCAGCCTATGCCACTGAATGCATTGTCAACTTCAGTGGCAGTTTGGTAAAGCCAGGTTGCCTCTGTCTCCGTTGCCAGAGATTCTCACTTTTGTGAAAATTGGACCAACAAGTAATGGGGTTCCATTTCCTGGTTTGAATTCTCAGTGGCTTTATCCAGAATCTCACTGGCAACTGGTTATTGTAACACCAGCCCATCCTGCTCTACCTCCATACTAGGGCACTTCCAATTGTAAAGATAATACTTCAGGTTACCATCCCCTATGCCAAACTTGAGCTTCTATAGGAAGGTTTTTTTCTCCATGAGATTTAGAGCATTGAACACACTCAACCCTTTCGTTTTGGAGATAACAAGGGCATCACTCATAAGGTCTAAAAGAGGGGTTTGGGTGTGAACATTGTAGAAAGAATAAGCAGCCTTTAGACTTTTGTGGGTTGGATGTTTCATGACTGTGGAGGAAAACCTATAAAAGCTCAAGAAGTCTGTCGCCTCACCCTTTGCATTCTCCACCACAAAAGTTTGTCAATGATATTCTCCTCTCAATCATATTCTTCTGGAACCAGTGCTCCACCACCTCCTGGCTCATGACTGGAGGAGGTGAAACGGCTTAAGGTACCTGCAGAGGAACTGGTGCACTACTGGAATGTCCTTTTTTTCCATTGGTTGCAGTCCATCTGTCTTGGGAGACTCAGGCAGTTGGTAGAGCTTCATGGTAGCTGTGTGGTCATATTTCTGCTCAGGTATAGAAACTTCAATCACTTTCTATGGGCTTAGGGACTGATGCCAGTACCTGTAGGTACCAATAGGCTTTGGTAATACTTCCCCAGCAGTGTAAATAGCATGGAAAATGCCCTCCAGGTGAACCTACCGGGTTAAGGTCAGGACTGGAGCCACCCTCTTGGAGCACATCTTCTGTGGACACACAGAAATTTGATCTCCACCATCTTTTCTGTGTCATAGATGTGGATTTTTGCTGGGATGGCTCTGATGAACCCAACCAGCTTCTGACTTGAGACCACTGGAACCCTACAGTGCCAACGGGGGAGCCAGCAAGGTGGCCAGAGAGCTCATAAAAGATATCCTGGGTAATAATCACATTTGAACAGGTTGTAATCATCTTTCAAATAATTCTCATTCAGGAGGATGTATAATTCTTCTAGCACACCCCAGTACCCCAGGCCTAAGGCATCCCAGGTGAAGCCCTGGGGCAGGGTGTAGGGCTCCTGGTGAATGTCATGCTTGTCTTTGTCATGCTCCACCGGACCATGGGTGTTTACCACTTCTCCCAGTTTGGAGACAGACTGTGTGTCCCAGAACTGGTAGCTTCCCTTTCTAGACTCCTCTGTTGTTTTGGCAGGTCCCTGAACCACTGAAAACAGTTCAATGGCCTTCTGTATTTTGTGGACCCTCTCTGCTGGCAAAGAGTTAATCACAGGGTCATCCTGGGCTGAATCTGTCCTATTGCCTTTCTCTTTCTTCTTTGTTTTTGTTTTTGTTTTTCTTCTCTTTTGCTCCAGTGTCGTTGGCCAGACTCAAATGACCTCTTTCTCATAATCACTGCAGTGGTCACGGCCATTTCTGTTCCCTTCCATCTCTGATACACTCTTTATATAGAATAACCATTAAGCTTTTGGCTAGCATGTTTGATGCAATCTTTTTCTATGGTAGAGTTTTCCTTTTATTTTAACCTTTTTGGTTATTCATTCATCAAATATTTACTGAGCTCTATCTACTACATGCCAGATTTGATTTCAGGTCCCAGGTGTACAGCAACGAAGAAAAGAATTTTCCTGTCTTCACAGTCCTTAAATACTAGTAGAATCAAATATTAGGAAATAAATAGCCCTTGCTGGTGTGGCTCAGTGGATTAAGCACAGGCTGTGAACCAAAAGGTCACTGGTTTGATTCCCAGTCAGGGCACATGCCTGGGTTGCAGGCCAGGTCCCCAGTGGGGGCCACATGAGACGCAACCACACACTGATGTTTCTCTCCCTCTCTTTCTCTCTCCCTTCCCCTCTCTGTAAAAATAAATAAATAAAATCTTTAAAAAAAACCCCAAGGACTTTTAAAACTAACATTGTTTAAAAAAAGAAATAAATAAACAAGTAAATTTATGGTAGGTTAAAGATGATATATGCTAGAGTTCAAGAAAAATAATGGTTAGTAATGATGACAGGGAGTGCTGGATGGGGTCACTGCTACTGCAAGTAGGGTAAGGGACAGTTGAGCTTGTGTGTATCTGGGCAGAGAGCATTTCAGGAAGAGGAAAACATCAAGTGCAAAGGCCCAGAAGAAGGATTGTGCATTTTATACCGACGAGGCAAGCATGTGTGGAGCAGAGTAAAAAGAGAAGGAGATGAAAACAGAGAGGAACCAGCAATTCAGATTATATAGATACTTATGGGTTATCAAAAAGATGTTTGATTATGTTTCTTTTTAAAAACATATTTTATTGATTATGCTATTACAGTTGTCCCACTTTCCCCTTTTTATTCCCCTCTGCCCTGCACATCCCCTCCCACCTGCATGCCCCCCCTTTAGTTCATGTCCATGGGTCATACATGTAAGTTCTTTGACTTCTACTTTTCCTATACTATTCTTAACCTCCCATATCTATTTTTTTACCTACCATTTGTGCTACTTATTCCCTATAACTTTTCTCCCTTTCTGCCCCTCCTCCTTCCCCGCTGATAACCCTCCATATGATCTCAATTTCTATGATTCTGTTCCCGTTCTAGTTGTTTGCTTAGTTTTTTTAGGTTCAGTTGTTGATAGTTGTCAGGTTGTCATTTTAATGTTCATAGTTTTTTATCTTCTTTTTATTAGATAAGACCCTTTAACGTTTCATATAATAAGGGTTTGGTGATGATGAACTCCTTGAACTTGACCTTATCTGGGAAGCACTTTATCTGTCCTTCTATTCTAAAGGATAGCTTTGCTGGATAGAGTATTCTTGGATGTAGGTCCTTGCCTTTCATGATTTTGAATACTTCTTTCCAGCCCCTTCTTGCCTGCAAGGTCTCTTTTGAGAAATCAGCTGATAGTCTTATGGGAACTCCCTTGTAGGTACCTGTCTCCTTTTCTCTTGCTCTTTTAAGATTCTCTCCTTATCTTTAATCTTGGGTGATGTAATTATGATGTGCCTTGGTGTGTGCTTCCTTGGGTATGACTTCTTTGGGATTCTCTGAGCATCCTGGACTTCCTGGAAGTCTATTTATTTTTCCAGATTGGGGAAGTTCTCCATTATTTTTTCAAGTAAGTTTTCAGTTTCTTGCTCTTCCTTTTCTCCTTCTGGCACCCCTATGATTCAGATGTTGGAACGTTTAAAGATTTCCTGGAGGTTCCCACCCTGGCTGTTGTAGATCAGTGGATTGAGTGCAGGCCTGCAAACAAAAGGGTTGCTGGTTCGATTCCCAGTCAGGGCACATACATGGGTTGCATGCCAGGTCCTCAGTAGGGGGTGCACGAGAGGCAACCACACATTGATGTTTCTCTCCCTCTCTTTCTCCTTCCCTTCCCGTCTCTCTAAAAATAAATAAATACAATCTTTAAGCCCAGCTGGTGTAGCTCAGTGGATTGAGCGCGGGCTGGGAACCAAAAGGTCCCGGTTCGATTCCCAGTCGGGACACATGCCTGGGTTGCGGGCCAGGTCCCCAGTCAGGGCCATGTGAGGGGCAACCATACATTGCTCTTTCTCCTCCCTTCTCCTCTCTCTAAAAATAAATAAACAAAATCTTAAAAAAAAAAGATTTCCTGGAGGTTCCTAAGCCTCTCCTTATTTTTTTGAATTCTTGTTTCTTCATTCTGTTCTGGTTGACTGTTTCTTTCTTCATTCTGGTCCAAACTATTGATCTGAGTCCCAGTTTCCTTCCCGTCACTGTTGGTTCCCTGCACATTTTCCTTTATTTCATTTTTCATAGCCTTCACTTTTCCCTCTATTTCATGACCATACTGAACCAATCCTGTGAGCATCCTGATTACCAGTGTTTTGAACTGTGCATCTGATAGGTTGGCTATCTCTTTGTTTCTTAGTTGTATTTTTTTCTGGAGCTTTCATCTGTTCTTTCATTTGGGTCATTTTTTTGTCTCCACGTACCTGTTATGTTGTAAGGGGCAGAGCCTTAGGTATTCACCAGGGCGGGGCAACTCACGTGACTGCATTGTGGTGCTGTATGTGGGGGAGGAATGAGAGAGGGAACAATGCTGGTTGCTCAGCTCTTGGCTGGCTTTCAGTCACTTCCTTCACTACCCACAAGCAAATTGGGCCCTTCTGGTGCTGATTCCCGGGTGGGTGGTTTTGTGTACATTCTGGGACCCTGTGGGTCTCTCCAAGGAACTCTCCTGTGTCACTGGGAGTTTCTCCCACCACCTCAACCCCAACAGGTTTTTTCAGTCAGAGGTTTTGAGGCTTTATTTCCCAGCACTGGAACCCTGGGTTGCAAGTCAGTCTCACTCCCTGTTTTTCCTCCAGGTTTATCTGCACTCAAATGTGGGACTGCCCGGTGTGCTAGTCACCGCCTCTCCTGGTCCACCAGCTGCCCGCTTGCCACAACTCCTCTCTACCTTAGCTTCCTGTCTCCTCCCCTCTTATCAGTCTGGGTGAATGTTTCTTCTTTAACTCCTTGGTTGTTGGACTTCCATACAATTCGATCTTCTGGCAGTTCTAGTTGTTTTTTGTTTTTAAATTTGTTGTTGTCCTTCTTTTGGTCTTGCGAGGAAGCAAACGCCTACACCTCCATCTTGGCCGGAAGTCGCAAGATGTTTGATTTTATTGTATGGAGGTTTACTTGTTTAAACAGCACAGTCATAAAAGTTTGTCATTTCCTTTTAAATTAATATTCCTGAAATATCTTTCCAATGATACAGCACCTATTCTCCTGTAGTTTCTGTTGTTAACTCAGTTCTCAGTACTTAATAGTTTTATCCATCCAAAATTCATGGTGCATCATGTAAAGTGTGTGTCCAAACCAAATTTTCCCCCAACGTGGTTACAGTTACCCTAACATTATTACATCACTATTTCTATCCCTGTGTTTGATGGTGCTTACCTCATATAGCATAGTATATTCTTATGCATAAATAACTTATTTCTGGATTGCTTTCCTTTTCTAATACTTCTCTTTATTTTTCTATTGTACATCAGTACCACCTTGTTTAGATTATAATTATTTTATAATGTGTTCCAATTTTGGCAATGTTGGTAACTTCTTATTTTTCTTCCTTTGCAAAATATTCTTTGGATATTATTGACTTGTATACTTTTCCAAAAGACTTTTACAATCATTTTGTCAAATGTTCTAGCAAACATGTTGGGATTTAGATTAGAAATTTACAAATTTGATCTATTGTCATTGAGGAATGGTCTATTACAACTGGAAAATATAATTTTAGCTGTATTAATAGATATCTAACTGAATTCTTCCTTGGTCTGGGGATTAGTTTAAACAGTGATTTTACTTTTTTTGAAGATAAATCACTATCAGTTAATGTGGTTAAAATTTGAGATTTAAAAATTTTGAATAATAAGTATTTTATCTTAATTTCTATGGGGGTTAATGGCAAGGGAGAGTATAGTATCCCACAATGTAAAATTGAGATGCATTCATTCATTCATTCATTCATTCATTCATTCATTCAACAGATATCTGTTCAATGTCTCCTGGATATGCTAGGTTCTGAGATCACAACAGTAGATAAAACAGACAAAAATCCTTGCTTTCATGGAGCCCACAGTCTAATTATAGAGTGTTTAATGATCAGCACTAAAAATTGAAATACATGATTCTAGGGTGTAGTACATTTTACTGAGAAATGCTATAAAGTTGCTGGTCCATAATTTAGTGTGCTTTCTTGTTTTATTTGGATCAATTCTGAGGTTTTGCCAAGGATAGCTGGAAATGACTTATAGTGATATTGAGTAATATCCAGAATGTAATGTGAACATGGAACTGTCGTCAAAATATGTTGCCCCTGCACCTGGATTGCAGCTGTACCCATGAATCTTTATTCTGAGAGGAATGAGTTTCTTGTTTAGCTTTATATGAGTTTTGTGATCTCATGCTCAGTGACCCAGGCAATATTGTGAATGTTACAATACATTAGGCTTACAGAACTTGTTTAACTTGAACTACTTGGTATGTTTTCCCTGACTATTCTTAATATTTGATTTGCTTCTTTAGTCTGATTGGCTGTTTTTATCTGCCTAAGGACTTGGGTGCAGTTGAAAACAAAGGAAAAAATTCAAAGGCAAATATTAAAATCGGTTATGGGAAAATTTGAAGAGATGGCATCTGTATGTAGTGGTAACTGGCATGAAGATGTGGAAAGGTTGGGAGAAGATGGCAAGGAAGAACAAAGTAAGGTGAAGGAAAATTTGTAGAAATCTCCAGGTCACTGATGAACTTAGACTCAGCCTGGAAATTAGTTAGGGCATACTCTGTGGTCTGAAAGAATTCCTTTTGGCATGGGTCTAATCTGAACAGTTTGGATTTCTCAAAAACAACAGTTGCAGTAGAACAGCTGTTACTTTACATCTGAGAATCTCCATGGAACAACCCCTGTGCCTTGGCTTTGGCTATTTTTCATTTATAGGGCTGGAGCCCCTGGAAGAGAAAACATTTTGGGTCTTGGGATTGAAAAGAATACTGAGCCTTGACACTCCAGTGCTTTAACAGCAGCTTGCATAAGGGCATTTTTCAAGGAGGGGATATTTGAAGAAGCAATAAGAAAAGTCAAAGAAGAAGGACAGATGGGATGGAATTAGTATTAAAATTGCTTGTGACAAAGGGATAAATCATTAGATAAGCATAGAAAAACACGAAAGAAGTAATTGTGGGGTTCTGACAGAGGATGCTGAGTTTATTAAGTTTTAATCATTGCTAACATTGTTTCCTGGCTGGTGGCTCAGTTGGTTGGAGTTTTGTCCCATACAACAAAATGTTGCAGGTTCAATTCCTAGTCAGGGTACATACCTAGGTTGCAGGTTTGATCCCTGGTTGGGGCATATATGGGAGGTAACCAATTGATGTTTCTCTCTCACATAAATGTTTCTATTTCTCTCTGTCTTTCTCTCTCCTTTCTGCTATCTCTAAAATCAATAAAAACATATCCTTGGGGTAGCATTAAAAAATCACTGACAGTGTATCAGCCACCTTACACATTTTATCTCATTTAATCCTCATAGCAATTCTATGCAGTAGTTACTATTGTTACCCCATTTTACAAATAAGAAAAGTAAGGTAGAGAGGGGTGAAGTAACTTATCCAGAGTTACCTAAGTTGTAAGTGGCAAAGCCATGATTCTAGTCTAGATAGTTTGGTGTTGAGTTCATGCTCTTAACCATTACCTTACAAGGTCTTTCTCACAGGATTCTGACATCATTCCCAGGCCATTTTTTTCTTTTGTAGTTATTATTATTCTATGTTTATTTTTATAAAGATTTTTATTTTATTTTTATACAGAAGGGAAAGGAAGGAGAAAGAAAGGGAGAGAAACATCAATGTGTGGTTGCCTCTCATGCACCCCCTACTGATGATCTGGCCCGCAACCTAAGCATGTGCCCTGACTGGGAATAGAACCGGTGACCCTGTGGTTAGCGGGCCAGCACTTAATCCACTGAGCCACACCAGCCAGGGCTATTCTGTGTTTAAAGTATGAGGATTTATTCTGTGATATGGAATATTTGTGCCCCTTGGGGTTCCTCCTTGAGTAAAGGCTACTTTTGCTCTAATTTTTTTCCAGACTGCTCACTGGAGAATAGTTAGATCTCTATATTCCTCAGCAAATTCCACGATTACATCCATGGTCATTGAACTGGCCCATGCTTTTAATGCTCTATGTTTTATTTGTGAACCACTTCTATCTTCACAGAATCCCAGAGCATACGGAGAGAACCACTGTTTGGGGATGATTTAATGAGCTCCTACGTTATCCAGCAGTATAAAAGGAACAGGCTTATAAAAAAAGTGGGTGGGAATGTTAGAAGTGATTAGAAAAAGGGGGAAATGAGTCTTGAGAAGAGAAAGCCTTGAGAAAAGATGGAGAAAGCAAAATTAGGACATACAAGGGCCTTTGGGTAATGTTCCTGTCCCTTAGAGAGAAGGGAGCTGAAATGTGGATGAGGACCATAAAGGAGCCAAGTATAAGGGTCTTCCTGTGTTCTCATGAGCACTGGCATAAAGTTACCAAAAGAGGAACTGGAGCTATAAGAAACTCGTAGATACAGAGAACAGACTGAAAGCTGTCAGAGGGGAGAAGGGTTGGGGCGAGTGCTGGGTGAAAAAAGGTGAAAGGATCAAGCAAAGGAAAAAAAAGAACTTATAAACACAGACAAGAGCATGGTGATTACCAGAATTTAGGGGTATTGGGGGAGATAGAAGAGGGCATAAAAGGGATAAATGGTGATGGAAGGAGACTTGACTTGGGGTGGTGAACACACAATACAATATACAAATTATAGCTCTGGCTGGTATGGCTCAGTGGATTGAGTGCCAGCCTGCAAACCAAACTGTTGCTGGTTCGATTCCCAACCTAGGGCATGTGCCTGGGTTGCAGGCCAGGTCCCCAGTAGGGGGTGTGTGAGAGTCAACTGCACAATATACAGATTATGTATTATAGAATTGTACACCTGAAACTTATAAATTGTATTACCAATGTCACCCCAATAAATTCAATACAAAAATAAAAAAATTAAGTACTGAAAAACACTCTTTATACTTTGGACAGGGTGTGGAAAAGACTCTCCCAGTGTACTTTGAGCTTTCTCTCTTAAGGATGTAAAGTAAAATATATTAATAAAAATTACCACCCTAGCTGGTGCAGCTCAATGGATTGAGTGTGGGCCTGTGAACCAAAGGGTCGCCAGTTCAATTTCCAGTCAGGGTACATGCCTGTGTTGCGGGCCAAGTCCCCAGTAGGGGATGCGTGAGAGGCAACCACACACTGATGTTTCTCTCTCTCTCTTTCTACTTCCCTTCTCTCTAAAAATAAATAAATAAAATCTTTAAAAAAAAAGCCTTTAATAAATTTTTTTTTCCTTTCACAAGCTATGTAGATTCTCTGCATCTCTAGGGTTACTTTTACTCTGGAATGTGATGCTAAATAATAACAATTTTATTTCAGGAGGATTTATATCCTTATATCATATTAAAGTTTCCATCTATGAACATAGCATGTATTTCATTTTTTGAGTTCATCTTTCATATCTGCTAAAAGGAAACCTTTGACCTTTGTTAATTAAATTAAGCCTAGATCCCTTAACTCTTGTCTTTGACCATTGTCTTTCCTTAATGATCACTTAGAATAGTTAGTAACCAACAGTATGGAGAAGAGCTGGATGTTGAGGAGAGCTGTTTCTATTTGACCTCTGCCATTTCCCTTGCTGTATAATTCCCTACAAGTCTCCAAGCTTCAGTTTTCCCACCTGTCAATTGGGATTAATAAAAGTGTCTACCTCATTAGTTTGTTGAGAGGGTTAGAATGAGATAATGTGTGTAAAGCAGTGCCTATCTCAAGCACTCAATTATAAATAATTACTGACAACCCCACTTATGCTAGCCTGTGAAAAAAGAGGTCCTGCTCTCCCATCAACACTTCAGTCTAAATGTAGACATGTTAACCTTTCCTGAGTACCTTCTAGCATATTTGAAGTCAAGATGGAACATTTAATAAGACTCTTCTGAAGACTGGGAATAACAGTAGATAAATAAACACAAAGAGTAATACAAAACCAGGTCTTTGTACTTTACAATATAGTATAAGACTTGCTTTTCAGAGCCTCATCTTATCCTTGGTCCTCATCTATTTCCAGAAGGTGGGTATCATCTTAAAAACCCACTGCCCACTAACCCTCTGATGTCTGCGCCCAAGAGCACTGACTTAGAGAAACACAAGCAATTCATTTCCTTGCATTTCTAAGACCTGATTTCTTAGTGACATTCTTGTCTTTTTGACCAGATGATTGATTAACTGGGATAACTACTGTTTCTAGGGCTCCATCCATGCTTTGCCCACAGGAGGGTGGCCTTTCCCTACAGCCATAACGTGACAAGAATATTAGGAAAGAACACAATAATATCAGTGTTCATATGGAAAACACATATATGGATAAGGGGGGATTTTTATGATATACTCTAACAGTTTTGTAGTTGTCTTAATTTTGATAATCTACCTCTCTTGGCATGTTTATTTTTAAATTCTTCATATTTTCTATCATAATTGCTTTATTTCTTTTTCACATCTCATTGCATTGAACAGGATTTCTAAAACAATATTTAAAACAAACTGATAGAAAGTGTTTCCTTTGTATCATGATGCATAATTCCGTTCACAAAATTGAAATGCTGTTTAAAATGCTCCAGAATGTTCTCTACCTCAATATTGATATTAAGACCCTCAGCAGATGGGAGGCAACAAAATGGAGATGTTCTCTGATCAGAACTTGCTGAACAGATATCTCAGCTCCTTATCATGTAGCTCTTTCCCACTTGGGGACACACACATCCCTCTGATTTTTTCTAATAACTGATGTTAAAATTTCACTTTTTGCTCCTTGAAAAGCTTTTCTATTTTCATTAGTTAGATCCTCATACTTTCTCACAGTTTCTGTTCTAAGCTCCTTTTTAAGAGTCTTCAAATAATCTTCAAATCTTCCTTTCCACTGAGACAAGATATCTCTATCTCTGCTTCTCTAAAATACCCCCCACCCACCCATCCCTGCCTCCAACCCTTGATCCTACCCCCTTTGGCTTTGTCCACGTGTCCTTTATACTTGTTTCTTGACAAAACTTCCCCTATTTTCCTCCATTATCCCTTTCACCCATCCTATCTGGTTACAGTCAGTTCGTTATTTATTTCAATGTCTCTGGTTATATTTTGCTTGCTTGTTTGTTTTGTTGATTAGGTTCCACTTATAGGTGTGATCATATGGTATTTGTCTTTCACTAACTGGCTTATATCACTTAGTATGATGCTCTCCAGTTCCATCCATACTGTCATGAAGGGTAGGAGCTCCTTCTTTCTTTCTGCTGTGTAGTATTCCATTGTGTAAATGTACCACCGTTTTTTGATCCACTCATTTACTGATGAGCACTTAAGTTGCTTCCAGCACTTGGCTATTGTAAATTGTGCTGCTATGATCATTGGGGTGCATAGGTTCTTTTGGATTGGTATTTCAGGATTCTTAAGGTATAATCCCAGCAGTGGAATATCTGAGTCAAAAGGCAGTTCCATTTTTAGTTTTCTGAGGAAATTCCATACTGTTTTCCACAGTAGCTGTACCAGTCTGCATTCCCACCAACAGTGTAGTAGGGTTCCCTTTTCTCTGCATCCTCATCAGCACTGGTTGTTTGCTGACTTGTTAATGACAGCCATACTGACTCGTGTGAAGTAGTATCTTATTGTGGGGTGTTTTTTTTAAATATTATGTGAGCAGCTGATGGGGTATGCTTATTCTTTTTTTTTTAAGATTTTATTTATTTATTTTTAGACAGAAGGGAAGGGAGGGAGAAAGAGAAGGAGAGAAACACCAGTGTGTGGTTTCCTCTCACGTGGCCCCCACTGGGGACCTGGCCTGCAACCCAGACTCGTGCCCCGACTGGGAACGGAACCAGCGACCCCTTGGTTCACAGCCCGCACTCAATCCACTGAGCTACACCAGCCAGGGCTCTTATTGTGGTTTTAATTTGTCTCTATCTGATGACTAGTGATGCTGAGCATCTTTTCATCTGTCTCTAGGCCCTCTGTATGTCTTCCTTGGAGAAGTGCCTGTTCAGGTCCTTTTCCCATTTTTTAATTGGGTTGTTTGTCTTCCTGACATTGAGTTGTGTGAGTTCTTTACATATTTTGGAGATCAAACCCTTGTCTGAGGTATCATTTGCAAATATATTTTCCCATATAGTTGGTTCCCTTTTCATTTTGCTGTAGTTTTCTTTAGCCATGCAGAAGCTTTTTATTTTGATGAGGTCCCATTTGTTTATTCTTTCCTTTATGTCCCTTGCTCTAGGGGACATATCAGTGAAGATGTTGCTGCGTAGAATGTCTGAGATTTTCCTACCGATGCTTTCCTCTAGGACTTTTATGGTGTCATACTTATTTTTAAGTCTTTTATGCACCTTGAATTTATTTTTGTGTATGGGGTAAGTTGGTGATCGAGTGTCTTTTTTTTTTTGCATGTATCTGTCCAGATCTCACAAAATCATTTGTTGAAGAGGATATTTTTACTCCATTTTATGCTCCTATTCTCTTTGTTGACTATTAATTGACAGTAGAGACTTCGGTTTATTTCTGGGTTCTCTATTCTGTTCCATTGATTAATATGTCTGTTCTTATGCCAGTACCAGACTGTTTTGATGACAGTGGCCTTGTAATATAGTTTTATATCAGGTATGGTGATCCCTCCTACTTTGTTCTTCTTTCTCAAAATTGCTGCAGCTATTCGGGGTCATTTATGGTTCCATACAAATGGTGGAGAGGGGAGTGGTGAGGGGAAAATGGAGACAACTCTACTTGAACAACAATAAAAACAATAAAATAAAATAAAGCGAAAAAAGTAAAATAAAGTACCTTTCACGTTCTTGGTTAATGGCTTCATGTTTTTCCACATCTCAATTGTAATTGAGCTTCTCTTGATGTCCTCATAGTTTTCAATTCTGAATCTGATTTCCTTTGGTGTATAAAACTTCTGCTACGTTATGAATTGGGATAAATACTCAAAAAGCTTGTCAGATCCTCACCTAGCTTTTCTCTTCCTCTGTTGCATTGCTTTTTTTAATGAGTATTCTTATAATCCAGATAATTAAACCCAACCAATTAAACACTATAGTTTATACCTTCTCTGGGAGTTTTAGAATTAGTATATCTTTTTGTAACTGAATCTTCAAACTAATGTTTTGCCAAAAATTTAATTTGACTATTTGTTAGAAATAACATGAAACATGTAATTTACTTTTTTGATTAACCAATATCTCAAGTAATACAAATTTCTGACAAAGAAAAATAAATGGAGATTTTTAAATGAAATAAGATATCTTTATTTTGCCTATTTTTTTAAAGATTTTATTTATTTATTTTAGAGAGAGGAGAAGAGAGGGAGAGAAACAGTAATGTATGGTTGCCTCTCACATGGCCCTCATGGGGACCTGGCCCGCAACCCAGGCATGTGCCCTGATGGGGAATCGAACCGGGACCCTCTGGTTCCCAGCCCGCGCTCAATCCACTGAGCTACACCAGCCAGGGCTTTTTATTTTGCCTATTTTTTAAACATTTTTATTTATTTACTTATTTTTAGAGGAGGGAAGGGAGGGAGAGAGGGGAACAGCAGTGTATGATTGCTCTTGCTTGCCCCCTACTGGGGACCTGGCTGCAATCCAGGCATGTGCCCTACACTGGGAATTGAACTGGCGACCATTTGGTTAGCAAGCCGGCACTCAATCCACTGAGCCACACCAATATTTTGCCTATTTTTTTAAAGGAAATACTTTTAATATTCTTCAGTAAGTACTATTTTACCTCACATTTAAAATAGACATTTTTATCATGGTATTCTTATCATTTTTGTATATATCCTTAACATTCCCCCATTTCTACTTTTATAGAATGTGCATTAAATGTTATGATTTTTGCTTCTTTTTCATATCTGTTGGAAATAAATCTTGATCCAACTGGGAAATATTTATTAAACTTCTACTATGACTCAAATACTGTGCAAGGGTGCTCGAGAGACAAAGATGAATACCACCACAGACTAGTCAGAAGGAGAAGATGCTAACCATTGTAATACATTGTGTGAAATGCTAACAGACTTAGAGAGCAGTTGAACTCAGAGCATCTCAACTGATGCACCTGACAGATTTGGTCTAGGTTGCAAGTAGAGCTGATTTCAGCCGGTACACACTAAAGCAGTGGGAATGGCTGGGGTAGGGGGGAGTGGCCGGGGGAAAATGGAGGCAATTGTACTTGAACAACAATAAAAATAAACAAATAAGTAAGTAAATAAATAAATAAATACTGAAATAGTTCCATGTTAAATTACTATTCCCATTAGCACCCAGAGTGCTCCCTCGCTACCCAGCTATTCCCTGAAACCTCCACCCCAGACCTCCAGAGAATTCATCAACTAAAGGGGCTAACACCTGGTACATCATGGAGCCATCAGGACCCTGATAAAATACTACTGTCCCAGCATCAATTGTACATTCTGTTTGGTCTATTCCTGTGCCTTACCACTTGACAAACACTGTGAATAGTACCCCTGGTTATAGATGTACCAATATATTTACCCCTTCAGCTCCAACGGTGGCCACTGAGCTTAGAATAGCCAGAAACCCCTTTGCCTTTCCTCCAGCTAGAAGCAGACTTATTTGTGTCCTCCAGTGGCCCATTCAAATATTTTCATTTTCTATGTGTGCTATGAAAAAGTTGGGAATCACTGATTTGAACCGTCGTTGCTTTCCTAGAATCAATCCTTTGTGAGTGTGATGTTTCGCTTCTTTCAAGCTTTGCTAAGTTATATTTGCTAGTGTTTTAGCTCAAGATTTTATACTTATATTCAGATTTTATATTGGCTTTTTATTTTCATGTTTTATTTTGTCTTTATCAACTTGTGGGATCAGGACCATATTTATTTCATGGAATTGAGTGCATTCTAACATCCTTGAAGATCTGCAACTACTTGTCGTTAGGTTTAGGAACCTCATGTGACAGTTTCTTAATTTATTCCTCAGTTACTAATTTATTCAGATTTTCTACTTATTGTATTACTAATTTTAATATTTTATATTTTGTAGAGAAAAAGCATCCATTGCATTATTTTATTTATATTTTTCTTTTGTTTTTATTTTTTGTTATATTTTTTCCATTACCATTTATTCCATGTTCCCCCCAATCTCCACACTGAGCCCATGTCCATGAGTCCTTTTTTCTTTTTGCTCCATGCCTCCACCCCCTAACCCCATCCCCATAGCTCTCATCCTGCTCTCTGTCTTTGAGCCTGTCTCTATTTTGCTTGTTAGTTCAGTTGCATTATATTTTAAGATTTTACCAGCATACAATTGTGCATAGCATTTCCTTACAATTAAAAATATTGTTTATACTGGTTATTATATCCCCTTTCTCATTTTTAATTTTATGTGTGTTTTCCTTATACAGTTTGCCGGAGGTTTATCTACTTTATTAGCACTTTCAAGCAACCAGTTCTTGAATTTATTTATTGATTCCAGGTTTTATATCTTCTAATGTATTTTTGTTTTTATCTTTATTATTTCCTTCCTTCTATTTTCCTGTGCAAAATTTTGCTCTTTTTCTAGAATGTTAAGCTCAACGTTTAGTATAGTCTATTGGCCTCAAGTTTTAATAGTGAGAGATAAAGACAATCCCATTGTATGTGTGTCAAGAGCCCCTCTCTTTGAGCTAGATAGATGTTGGAGGAGATGGAAAATAAGGACTACTTGGAGCCCAAAGTCAGAAATAAGAGTATGGCAATGGATGTTTTCTGTTTTTCTCACAGTAAGCCCTGCGCGTCATTTTCCCAAAAGTGTTTCTCCACAGTGGGGCAGTAGGGAGTAAGAAGTGTTGGACCTAGCTTTTAGGAGAGGAAAAGGTATTCTGTTGTGCTCTGAAACCTGTGCATATTTTAAGCTGGGAGCCCTCCACCCAGCCTGTCTGCTCTTGGTGCAGAGGCCATGCCTGTCATTCTTGTTTCCTGGTATTTACTTTTTCTGAGTCTTGCTTTTCTTTCTGCTCGCCATAGTTGTCAGGAAGTTCAGCTCTCCAGATTGCTGTTTTAGCTCAGTTAAAACTGCCTGACTCATTTCAGGGGTCAGGCAGAAGAAGCCTTTGAGCTTTGAGCTCAGGCTACAATGTGACTGCTACCACTGTCACCATCAATTCTTTCTCTTATCTGACTCAAGGGTTTTTGCATTAGAGGCTCAAGGCACAGATTGGCTGTCTCATGGTCCTAGGAGGAGCTGAAAAGGATGGCTTGTAATCTTAAACTGTTTTAGAGATGTGTATGGAGGAGAAGGAAGAAGAGGAAGAGGGAGAAAGAGAAGGAGGAGGAGGAGAAGGAGAAGAAGAAGTAGAAGAAGAAGGTGGAGGAGAAGAAACAGGTAAAAATTGTACTAGACTACAAAGGAAGGTATTCTGAGCAAAAAGAGGAAGCAGGTACAGGGAAGCACCATGCCCAGGGATCTTGCCTCTGAATATCCCCCTTCAAAAACCTATTTCTTCCACCTTGGCTCTTGTTATGGATCAGTAGGGGGCAGCGGTCGCAATCCTAAGTGTGGTACAATTAGAGATTCCAGATGCCTACAAATCCCTGTAAAGATCTGACATCTACCACTTACCCCTTTGCTCCTGTTGCCCCCTCCACACTAGACTTCATTTCTATCCTTCAATGCGTCAAACACTTCCTATTGTACCTGCTTTCCTTCATACATTGTAGTCCTTCTGCCTGGAATGTACTTCCTCTGGCTCTTCTCCTGTCTGGTTCTTTGTCATTTAGATCTCAGCTCAAACCATTGTCACCTAATTAGAGGGGACTTCCCTGACCACTTTAGCCTTACAAAACACTGTCTACCCCCACTCCAAGCTACTCTTAACCCTATTCTCTTGCTTTATTTTTCTTCATAGAAAATCTTTGTTTACTTGTCTGTCTTCACGTGAATGTAAGTAAGGTCCACTAGGCCAGGGATCTTACTGCCTTGTTCACTACTGTATATGCCTAAGAGCCAATAACCACTATTTAGCATATAGTATACAGTAAATAGATCTGTTTTGAAGGAATGAATGAACCAACGTGCCAAGCATTATGCTAGGTGCTGGTGGTATAAACCAAGAGGGAGTTCATCAGTTCATAACACAGTGGGAGAGAAAGATGCTTAACTGCATAATTATTTAATAATGGGAGGCATATGTCCTGTACCACCATAGGCCTTGCCTCTGTGTTCAGAAAAGTCTGGTTTTAAATCCTGGCTCTACCATTTACTAGATGCACAACTTTCAGTGGTTGTCCAATCTTTCTGTGACTCAGTCTTTTTCCATTGGTAAAATGAAGATCATAATAATAATGATACTTATCCCATAGGTTGTTATGGATGTTATGTGAGATGACATATATAAAGGATCAATACAGTGTTCAATAAATAAGAGTTATTATTACTGAAGCCCTAGAATGATATATGGTCATACCTCAGTACTCATCAGCTTCAGAGCTCATCAGTGTACTTGTCGAACTTTGACAAGAAAAAAACATTTCAGCACTTGGTGCTTCCTTGAAACTCATAGCTCTTGGTAGAACATGTACGAGTCATGACACTGCCCCACAAGAAAAAATGCTTCATCATTCAGTAGTCATTGGTTTCGGCCCTTGTCACAAGTTCCAGAATGAATTAATGACAAATACCAAGGTACCACTGTATATAGAATGTGCTGTGATTCTAAATTGTTGTTTTTCTTGTTGCTTTTGCCCACTTCTGGTTCTGGTTGCTCTAATGGAGAGCAATTCATCCCCCAAAAGAGCCGCAGTGAATAGTTTGGGCCTGGCTAAGGAAGTTGAGAAGTGCTTCTCTGAGAGGGTGTAATATCGCCCACTTTCCATTCCATCTTTAAAAAGCCAGGCCAGTGTAGGGAAAATAGTTCAGGTTTTTAAATTATGATAAATGCGTACGCACTTACTGCTATTATTTCAGTCAAGTGTCAAGATAGAAATGATTAAAAGAGGATTCAGAAGCTTCTAGCTAATGGAATCCATATTCCTTAACCATTCTAATGTAAGACCATCTAATATAAGACCATTCATTTTTTTGTTTTTTTCCCAGTAAATGTCATATTTTAATGCTTTAATGAAAGAAAAGCATTCTTTTGTACCCTGGCATTTGGTGTTAAATTAAGAGAAATATATTTTAATGCATTTTATACGCTTTTGGCTCTCTGTAATTTTAGGGGTAAATAAACATCTACTTGTAAGCAAGCGAACAAGGAAAGGATTGTAGGAATTATTCAGGTGAACTCTTCATTTTGTAGAGAAAGGACTGGGGCCTAGCATCTTGCTTGAGAACATTAGATTTGAAGAAAGGAATGTTTCAGAAAGGTTAGTCTGGTAGCACAACAGACAAACTCCCATTGGTCTGCTACTAATTGAGCCTCCATTCTTTTGTTCGGGGCCAGCCCATCATATTTCCTCATTAATTCTACAAAGTCATTGAGTGCCCACTGTGTGCCACATACTTTAACATGTGCTGGATATGAGCAGTATACACATGTGGCCCCAGTTGTTCAGCAGGCAGTCTAGGAGAAAGACAAACAAAAAGTCAAACAATAGAAGAACTACAGGATATTGGAGGGGCACCTAGGAAGTTTAACTAATCTAGACTGGAGAGGGAAGGGAGATGAAAGAGGAGTGTCATTAAAGCCTTCCAGGAAGAAATCTTGTCATTCCGTTGAAACTAGAAAGCTGACGTTAGAGTGGGAGTTAACCACGTGAGTAGGGATGGAGAGGAGCTATGTGTTATTGACAGGGGGGATTCTATGTACAAAGGTCAGGCAATGAAAGAAAACATGGTACAGCCATGACAAGGAATGAAGTACTGATACATGGTATCACATGGAGGAACCTTGAAGACATTATGCTAAGTGAAAAAAAGTCAATCATAAAAGGCCACATACTGTATGACTGTACTTATGTGAAAAGTTCAGAATAGGTAAATCCATGGAAACATAAATTGATTGATTAGTGGTTACTTAGAGACGGGGCAGAGAAGGAGGGGTTTGGATACAACAGCTAAAGGGTGAGGAACTTCTTTGTGGAGTTATGGAAATATTCTAAGATATAGTGTGACGGATACACAATTCTGTGAATTTACCGAGCCATTGAATTGCACACTTAAAAAATATAAAATGTGTTGTGCTGTAGAAAACTAAAAGGCATATGATGTGACTAGAGGATAGAGAAGGGGGAAGGAGTGGCAAGAGATAATGTCAAAGAGATTATATTACTACTAAAAGCTAACATTTATAGAGCACTATTTCAAGACTATGTATATATTAACAGAATATTCAAAACAACCATTGGAAGCAGGTACTGCTATCACCCCATTTCACAGATGAGAAAACTAAGACACAGGGTGGTTACGTTACTCAAAGCTACATAGCTGCTAAAAGTGGTAAGACTAGGATTTGATCCCAGACAGCTTTGCTCCCCAGTCTACCTTACACTTTTCTCTGAAAGGAAGATTTTATTATGAAGGATTTTGGAAACCATGTTTAAAAGTTTTAATTTTTTTTTTACTGAGGTCCTTTTGAAGTGTTCTAAGCACGGTTGATAAGATCAGATCTGTGTTGGAAAAGATGGATTGTACTCTTATTACAATGTGACCAAATATATTGGGCAGGAGATAAGATCAGAGGCAGTAAATTCTGCAAGGAGCTGGTCAGAACTTGGGGGCCTGAAATAAGAATGACAATAGCAATGAGGGTGAAGGGAAATGGACAGATTTCAGAAGTACTTAAGAAAGTTAATTGACAGGACTTGATAATTGAATGTGGAGAGGGAGAGGAGTTGAGGTAGACTTCCAGGATTTTCACTTGGGCAGCTAGATTGATGATGATGTTATTTTCTGTGACATGGAGGGTAAATTCATATTTGGGCATATTGACTAAAAAATTCAAGTTTAAATGTTGAGTAAGACATTGGATATTAAGGGCTGAAAACCAAGAGGACAGACCACACTGGAAATGCAGATCTGGGGAATTCTGCACCTATAGATGGTATTTGATGCCACGGGAGTAGGTGAGAGCGCTCAGGACAATGCGGCAAGTTGAAAGAGAAGAAAGCCTATGACAGCCTCCATATACCCCACTATTTCAGGGCTGACAGATATGAGGAGACTGAGCTGGGAAGACAGAGAGGTAGGCCCAAATCCAGGCGGCTATGGTATCGTAGAAGCCAAATGAACAGAATGTTTCAAGAATGAGGGAAGGTCAGTTGTGTCAGATACATCTGAGAAATAATGACAGAAAAGCGAACTGCCCATCGGATTTTGCAATAAGGAGTCCATTGGTGAGTGCAATTTCAGAGGAATGTGGGGAGAGAAAGACTGATTATAGTCCTTGAGAGAGTGATTCTTAAGAAGCGTGCTTTTTCCCCTCTTTCACAGATCTCACAAGCTGATTTTTCTACTTGAGTTCCTCTTTGCCTAGGCCACTCTCTCCAGACCTTTACACCACCCTAATTTTGGTACCTCCTATTAGACACTCATGCTCCTTTCCCTTTAAAGCTCCCTTTTGCTTTAAGGCTTTTACTGGTGATAACTAAGTACTTACAGGCAGAAGATTTTTAAAAAATCCAAATCTGGGGAGGTGGGTTAAGGCTCCTTTAACTCTAATAACATTCTTACCATGGTTATTTCCTAGACCGATATTTAAAAAAATATATTTTCTGTAGCTATTATGTGATAATCAAGTCCAATAATCAAGCATGGTTTGTTTTTTTTACTATCCGACACTTGAGAGGTTTTTACATGCTAACACACATTGTGAATCTGTGTGTGCACCGAGTGCAAATTAATTATGCAGTGTTTCTCAAACTCACTTGATCATGCAATCTTTTTGCTGAGAAGCATTTGTAAGATGAATTTTCCATAGAAGACACTTTGGGAAAGTCTACCTGTGTTTATAATTTGAATACACTTTTCAGATGGTTCTAGAAGTTTTAAAGCCCTCTCACTATTACTCTTCCACTCCTGAGGGTGGAGCTCATGCTCCTTCACCACCTCCTCAAAGTCTACATCTTTTTACTCTTCCCACCACCCACACAAAGCCTGACAGGGAGATGCATACAGGATTGGAGAGACAGGAAGATGGAAGCCCAGCCAGGAAGCCATTGCAGATGTCCAGCACTTCCTTTATTTATTCATCCATCTGCCCATTCATTTAGAGATTTATTGAGTGCCTAATATGTGATAGAAACAGTACATAGTCCTGGGGGTATAGCAATGAATTAGACAATGACCCCTTCCTCAAAAAACAAATCCCAAACAAAAAACTGCTTTCATGTAGCAGCTTACATTCATGGTAGGGATGATAGATAATAAACAAGTGGACAAAATTATACAAGATGATTTTAGGCATGAAGGGATGATTCCTATGCCAAGAAAGGTAGAGGAAATAGGAATGGATTAGCTAAGCCTCAGGAGTGGGTTTAAGAAATAGAGAGAGAAACTTCAGTTTTGCAAAACTGAATGAGTAAGATACCCATCCTGAGCTTGGCATAACCTGTCTTTTTTTTTTCTTGTACTTTTCTCCCTCAGAGAAGCTTTGGGCAGCTGTTTCCCTGCCTACTTATATGACTAATTGGATTTCTTCCTATTGCCTGGATGAGGATGTGAGCAAAAGCATAGAATATTCTGAAGGATATTCAGAGGGCAGTTTTAGACCCCTAACTTGACACAACTTGAATATTAATAACTCGCCCTGTGCTTTGTGTTTTTCAAAATCCTTTTTCATCCATGGTATGATTTATTGCCTCCATTATATAGAAAAGGGAATTGAGGCTCAGAGGCTGACTTGCCATAGATTGTATAGTTGTTCAGCGTTGGGGCTGGGACTTCAAATCAAATCTTTAGCTGGCAGAACATCTATAAATTGGTTACATTATCGCCAGTGTTTCCTGTTCTCATGCTCATGGACATATCTTCACTATCCTTGTGGGGAGTTGGAAGGGAGAGCAGAGAGGAGGAGGTTGAGGTAATGAATAACTTTCCTTAGTGAAAACATGGTCCCTGTTAATGTTTTTGGACTTAATGAAAGACTTTTAAGGGCAAGGGCCAAGGAGTGATTAGATCTTTTTCCTTCCAAGTAATCCCCATTCAGGGTTGCATAAATTGGAATCCTGAGGGGAGGAACTGTGAAGCGACAAACCTTTAGTCTCTCTCTCAACTAGTCAGATCCTTTGAATGAGAGAATTTGGATGGAGTTTGTGTGAAGGTTTGAGTTTTTAACTTAAAGGCAGATGTGGTGCACTTGAAGAAGGCTGAAAGGAGATGATGAAAGGACAGGAGAATTTAACTTGAATTTAAAAGGTCAAAGGGTTTGGAATTGTTCTGTTTGAGAATTGCCTGCCTCGTCTCTAGTAACTTCTTGCTTTGCACGATGTGCTTCAGTGATACTGAAATGCTTGTAACATTTTACTACCCTACCCACCTTTCTATGGCATTTCTCACCACCATGCTTGTGCACTAGGCTGTTCAATCTGCTTAGAATACCCCTTTGTCCACATATTGATCATTTACTAAGAGTTATACTTACTGAGCTCTTACTTGGTATCTACCACCATACTAATTTTTAATTTTTCACTTATTGATTTTTTTGAGAGAGAGAGAGAAAAAGTAATATCAATTTGTTGTTCCACTTATTTAGGTTGGATACAAGAATCATTGGTTGATTCTTGTATGTGCCATGACTGGTGATCAAACCTGCAACCTTGGTGCCTGGGGACAATGCTCTAACTAACTGAGCTACCTGGCCAGGGCCATGCTAAATATTTTAGATACAGCAGTTCATTTAATACTTATATCAACCTTTTGAGGTGGATACTGTTACTTCCACTTTACATAAAAGTGAAGGAGGCTCAGAGAAGTATGTTAACTTGCTCAAGGACACACAGCTAGTAAAAGAAACCAGGATTGAACCCAGATATTTCTGATTCCAGAGTCTGACTTCTTATATTAGCCTTGTTCCTCTAATAATATGAAAAGATTTAACTGGTGGAGACATCACTATGAGAGAAACGGGAGGTTCCTGGAGAAGACTGAGCGAGCCATCAGCCTGAGATGTAAATCTAACCCCTGGTGAAGGGAGAGGGGAAATGGTTAGGCGGGGACATCGAAGATTGCCATACAGTTAAAGAAAGATTCAATAAGACCCTCAGTGAGTCTTTGAGGCAAAGTCTGTCATCAGTGGAGTCTTCCATCTTCTTACAACAGGCCTGCCTTAGTGCCCCTGGTGTGCTTAGCCCCTTGGCCAGAAGCTGTTTTTTGCACACTTGGTGATGAATTTCATAACACAGCAGCTTGGGCCCTTGCTTAAGCTCCTTTGTAGTTTGCTGGTTCTCAACTGGGATGATGTTTGTCCTCCCAGGGGACTTTTAACATCATCCAGAGGCATTTTTGATGGTCACAAGTAAGAGGAGAGAGATCCAGGCAATATAGGGTCCAGAGATGCTGCTCAACATCCCACAATGCAGAGGATAGCCCCCATAACAGAATGATCTAATTCAAAATACCAATAATGCTGAAGCTGAGAAACACTGCTGTAATTGGAGGTCTACAAGAGGTATTGTCTCGTCTGCTGCCATTCTTCACCTCTCCATCATATAGCCTCTACCAATGCGCTTTCTCTACTTTTCCCCTGGCACTCGGTCCATTAGGTACCCTTACTCTCTTGCTCTCACAGCACTCTGCATACGCCCATCATAGCATGTACCAAGCTGCATCGTTATTGCATGTTTACTTATGTATTTTGCTATGTAATAATGTGCACACACATTTTTGTGTGCATTGTACACGGGATTATCATACCCATTTTACACCCATGGTATGTAATCATTATACCTATGTATAATGTGCATCCTTATTTTTCCCTAAAAATTTTGGACAAAAAAGTACTCATTATACACAACAAAATACTATAGCTATCTCCCTCTCTGAGCTGTGAGAACCTTGAAGGCAGGATCTCCATCTTCTTTTTCTTTGAATCCTTTGTACCTAGTCTAGGGTCTTGCACCTAGTAAATGTTTATTAAATAAATGAAGGTGACAGAAAACTCTGAAGCAGTTTAATAGTAAATTTTTAGTATATGATGGGTTGTCACGTAGCTCCTTTTCAGGACCTATCTACCATACTGGGTCTCATAACTCTCTGCTTAATGGTCTTCAATATAGCAAATTCCTTCTGAATATTTTCACTTGACTGTCATAGAGTAGCTCAAACTCGGTATGTCAGTAATAAAATATATGGTCCTCTCTCAACCTGATTTTCTACATTGCCCTTTTCTGTGAATGGACCCATTATTTATCCAACTATTGAAACTAGAAATTGGTAGTCACATCTGTTTCCTCATTCCCCCAACATCCCTACATCACTAAATCCTAAAATTTTGACTTTTCTTAGTATCTCTCAAATCTTCCTCCTTCACTTCATTTCCACTGCCATTGCCTTAACAGTGGCTCTCATCACTTCTCTTCTGAATGATTGCACAAGTCTCCTAACTCATCACCCTGCTTCCAGTCTTGCCACACAGCCCCTTCAAATTTACACTCTGCACTGCTGCCAGAGTGATAGCCTTAACACACGTCTAAGTATATTATCCTCTTGCTTGAAATGCTTCAAGGACTTCTTGTGATCTTCAGGATAAAGTCCAAACTTCTTATCACAGAGCTCATGACTTTTATGACCTGGACCCCTGCCTGGCTTTCCAACCTCATCTCTTATCACTTCCTCACACATACCTTTGGCTCTAAGTGTTTCTCAACTGGGGGCGGTTTTGTCCCCCAGGGAACACCTGACAATGCCTGGAGACATTTTTTGGTTGTTATAGTTCAGGGAAGTGAGGTGCTACTAGCATCTAGTGGGTAGAATTCAGGTATATTGCTACTAAACACCCTGCAATGTACAGGACAGTCTCTCACAACAAAGAATTATCCAGCCGAAAATGTCAATAGTAATTGTGTAAACTACCTATAGTTCCCGGGATGCCTTTCTTTCCCTTTTTCATTCGGCTAACTCCCACTTGCCATTACAAAACTGGATTTAATTCTCACCTCTGCTGGGAAGCCTTTTCTTTCATCCCAGTCTAAATCAGATGTCCCTCGTTTGTGCTCCCCTGGCCCTCAGTTCCTCCCCTCTTATAGCACTTATTAGATAGCATTGCGAATATTTGATTGTCTTTCCCTGGAGAGACTGAACTCCTTGACAGCAGGGAACACAGTTTATTCACATTTGTATCCACTGTACTTGCATATGGTACATTTCCCAATAAATGTTTGAATATATGAATGAATGACCACACGATCCAAATAAATGACTGCTCAGATCCAAAAAAGAATAGGAGATACCTAAAACCTTTACTGTGATGTTGGGCCAGTCAATTGATTAGAAATTGACTTTCAAAGGATCCTTTGATTTATCCATCAGTATTTTATTAGTTACCTACTCTGTGCCAGACACTTGAGCCCTAGACACTGAGAACCTAACATTGAATAAGACAGACATTTGTAAGTTGCTTCAAAGAATGTACAAATCCAGCAGATTACACACTTTTGACTGAAATCTAGTTAGTCTAAGTAGACCACTTTGGAGAACTCAGTGAAGGGTCTAGAAATACAATATAATAAAAAGTTTGAATGCTTCTTACTCTGGCTTGATTTGCTTGCAGTAAATTGATCACCTTGCAAATCCTTTGTGTAACAGGCATGCCCTTCCCCTGAGAAATACTCAGAGTAGAAATGCAGCTAAACTTGCTCTGTTTTGGGCCCTGACTCTAGAGCCATAGGAAAGACTCTATCTGCAAGATAAAATGAAGGTTACTGATCTGAATAGGCTGCAAAATAAGTGAAGACCACCCATTTCCTTAATTGACTTTGTATAAAGAAAACGAAAGCTCATTACCATCTTGTCAGTTGCCTCACATCTCTGGAGCTACGGCAGCAATTGAATAAATGGAAAGCTCACTAGTGCAGAAACAGTTAACATTAACTTTGGCACTGTGTGTCAAGTGAGGTTTGGGCCTGTTATCTGTTCCAAAAGAGTCTCTCTGACTCAACTACGACATTAAGATATCCAACTGCAAAGGGGTAAATCTCTACATTTTTAAAGTGGGTCTAATCTAATGATATTTATTTGACTTATTTGAGAAGCTTTGAGGCTGACCTAATGCTAGAAAATGACTTATTTTGACTTCACTTGGGAAACGTGAGGTGCTAAACTCCAGTGTGGGAGGGACAGTACCATCCAGATGCCCAGAGAAATTTCCAACTGAGGTAACCTTGGGAGTTATTATGAAATCTTTGGACAGCAGAGGAAACCTCCAATTTATTCATGCATACACTGAACAAATATTTATTGAGCATCTACTATACATCAGGCACCATTGCAGGTGGTAGAGATACAGCAGTGGAGGTGGAGGGCAGATGAAAATCTGCATCCTGATGTCTCCATACTAGTATGTCTTACATACTATAGGGTAAATATTTAGCAAACAAAGGTAAGCTGCTGTGCGTGTGTGCACGAATGCCTACTGGGCTTACGGTCAACCTCCCTGGCACCGCCTTTCACCCTCCACTCACAGGAAGGTCTGGCAAGTACAGATGTTGGTTTCCTTTACAGATTCAGTAACTTTGGAAGAACTGTACTTGATGGATATGTCAAATCATTGGTGAAACTGTCTTGACCCTTAGGTGCAATTTTAGTTTCTCCCTAAACACCTACCCTGCCTTTCAGGACTTGAAGGCTGTAAATGGAATCATTCTCTGGGTCCATAATTAAGCTCATCTGTTTGCATGTTCAAATCTTGAGTGTGCCTCTTGGGCATTTGGAGAGCATTTAGCACACTCAGCAGCCTCTGCAACAGAAGCCAAAGTGGCAGCAGGAGTGCATTCCATAAAAGCAGCTCTCTTCCTAGAGCCCATAATTAGAATGTGTTAACTACATCCTCTTTGCATCTGGTACACAGCAATTCAAGGGTGACAGAGGCAGAATGGAAATGGGTCCCATAAAAATGTTCTCCTATCTGTAAAGGTAAGAAGTTGGTCTTTATTCTCACTTGAAGTGAAGTTTTTTTCCTGGCCAAGATTAGACACCAACGAAAGCCACACCAGTCTCAGAACTACGCATTCTATGTAAAACACCACAGTTCCTGCACACCATAAGAGTTTAAAAAATGATAGCTATCATCATCATCATCATCATCATCATATCAATACTTCGTTGTCTTACAGAGAACGAAGTACTGTAGAAGAAAACACATTGGACTGAGAGGGTTTCAAGTCCGTGATCTGGTTTTTTGCTAAATAATCATGGGGTCTTTGAGAAGCTCACTTACAGTTAAGACTGGCACAGTACAAAGCAGAGTCTTTGGCAATAAGGAATAAGGAAGAATGAAGAAGCGGAAGGAATTGTAAGTAGAGCAGCTTGGGGCTAAGGAGGAAATAACCAAGGTGCATAGTATTATTAGATATCCAGATCTGCTCTTCACCCTGCTCTGTGGCGTGGGAGGCTGACCCATATGGATTGCATTAATGGGTTCCCTTGCCTCTTGCTCCCTGCTGTTACTATCTGAACGGTACTACCCCATCTCTAGTAAGGTTCATACAGTCTACCTACACTGCTGTCAATAGCCCCTTTGTGAAATTCTCCATAGATTATTCAGTTTGAGTGTGTCCAGCCCTTAACTGATAAACCTGGGTGTTTTTTGTACTATCTCCTAAGCCTGGAGCGATGTCAGTATCATGGTGGCATAAAACATCTCTCCTTTTTGTTTCTCAAGCCCCTAGCACAGTGCTTGGCACAGGTAGGCACCCAGTATAGATTAGTTAATGAATACATTAATGAACTTGGGTGAGGATGGCTGAATGAGCTAAAGGAAATAGGTAATTTAGGTATAATTCTGGTCAAGGAAAGCCAATCTGATAAATGGAATAGCCTTAGGATAAGTGGGCAAGATTTAGGGAGAACAGGATCTAGCTCTCAGAAGAATGCTGGCAGAAATGGAGCGAGGATAGTATCTAAGACCCTAGTCACTGAGGTTCAAGGCAGGGCCAAAATACGTGTATTTCATGGCAGATAAAGCAGCAATGCACAGTTAGATGTAACTATTAAGATTTGGTGGGGGGGAGACTGTCCTGGATGATGAACATAAGGTCTGGGATTTATGAACAGCAGTAAAGGAATTTAATTTGCCAGGCTGATATAGTTTGAAGACTCTTAACTATTCATTCATGTAAGGTATTCATTGAGCTCCTTATTCTTATTTTGACACTCACAAAACAATCTTCAGAACTTTATTCAGTTTCCATCATCTTCCTTCCTTGGGAGAGAATGCATGAAAACAGCCAACAGTTTCGTTTTTAAGTATAAAATAACGAGTGACTCTGTGTGTAGGGGTTAAGAACAGGGCCACTAGAATCAATCAGACTTTTGTAAGAATCCTAACTTGACCAGCTTGGGCAAGTCATAATGTTTCTGAGTCTCTGTTTATTTACTTTAAAAATTAAAATGGTGATAGTATTTTTCTCACAGTATTGCTACGAGTGTTAAATGAGATCATTCATGCAAAGCACCAGAACATTTCTTGGCATATAGTAAATACCTAGTAAATCGATTTTAGTTTATATGTGTATGAATATCTATCTTTCTGGCTTATCATAGGCCAATCCCTTGGGCCTGATTAACTCTAGAGCAACATGTAAAATTAAGTGTCTGAACCTGCAAGACTGAGGAGACCCACAACTTGTGGCTATGTCTTTATGATGCAACCGCAGCTCTTCCTTATTATATCTCTATGCCAATCACTTGTGTTGTTTAGAGGACAGTTATCTGTCCTCTGGGCTTTACCAGCTTTTGGTTAGTGCTTCTTTAATAGCGCTTATCACTTTTTAATGCCTGTATCCCTTACCTGACAGTGAGCTATATGAAGGCAATATTAGGCACATGAATAGGTCCTCAGAAATACATATTGATAGTTTTTAAAAATGAAATTTCATTTGCACACATCCTTCTAGAACCTTAGCCTCTGGTGAAGAATAAGTTGGGCATGTCATTCAGGATGTTAAGGCACCTGATTTTCTCCTCTTATTCCAATCCTTATTCCTTCCATTCCCAGACACCTGCCCATTGCTCTGAACAAGTGTTGGGAAACAAATATGGCAGAAATAAATACCATTCACGCAGTGCCTACACGGCAGGGAGCCCATAAAAGGAAAAGGCCCCTCTAAACTGGAGATCTGTTTATTTTGCAATTAACAAAAGGTCAGGAGGCCTGGCATAGAATCCAAGTGTTACTTTGCTGTGTAAGCAAGAATTGTGGGGGTTTGAAAGTTATTGCTGGGGATTTGGAATTTTTATTATAAATTCCAGGTAGCCAAAGATTTCTTGGTAATATGTGAATCACAGCAAAATATTCTGCCCATCCTTTGACCCAAAGTTAGCTCCTTTTTGGTGATATAAAAAGGTCAATAGGTCATGGGAGCTCCACTGGGTTACCTTAAAATGACCCCTTTTGAGGATGTAACAGATTATTAATCAGGAGCCATATCAAGGAGCGATGGCTAGGGAGGAGCAAGCTTTCAACCTTTGATTTAGGAGCTGGGAATTTACAGATCTCTTTCTTCTGTGGGGCCTAAAGTTGGCTTGACATAACTTTAAAAGGAATATTTGTTTAAATATTGCTCTTTCAACCACAGGGAATTATGGAATATCATCCATTCAAAGACCATATTGAACACATACTATGTACCATGTGCTGAGCTACGTGATGGAGCACACAAAAGAATAAGACCTTATCCTCAAAGCTTTTGATGTCTAGTGGGGACCAGACATGCAATAAGTTGTTATGAGTGACATGATGAAGTATATACCAGAGCATAGTGAGACCTGAAGGAAAGAGTGGCCCACTGTAGCCAGGAAAGGAGTGAGGGACAGGAAAGACTTCACAGAGGACATTGTGTATTTCAATTGCATGAATAAAAAACGTCATTTAAAAGAAAAGTGCCTCCCCAAAATTAACTCCCATCTGCTTGGCCACAGACTCATTGATCCCACATTTACTTTAGTTCTCTTCTATTGGTTTGTGCGACGCCTGTCCAGAATGTATCCAGCCATGTAATGTGAAAAATAGAGACATTTATTGAAGAAGATACAGGATACAAGAAACGTTGTACATAGGACAATGACACCTCAGTCCCCTTCAAAGTAGGCACCTTGGGACCTCACACAGTTCTCCCAATTGTCATCAGCTGCCCTGTTGTGTTTTCTTGAATCTCATCAATGGCCTGAAATTTCTTCCCTTCTAAAGGTGATTTTAGTTTTGGTGAAAGTCAGAAGTCACAGAACACCAAATCTGGGCTGTAGGGGTGGGGTTGAATCACCTGGGTGATTTGATGTTTCACCCAAAAATCTGCAGGAGTTGTGATGCACGAGCGGATGCATTTCATGATGAAGCTGCCAATCACCAGTCACCCATAGCTGCAGCCTTCTGAATCATCTGAATAATTTCCACAGAGGAGTGTTCAAGCTTAACACAAAATCTGATGCAGACTCATTGGTCTACTAGTTTAGTTATTTTGACTAGTCATGACTAGGTTAGTCATTTTGAATGCAATGGCCATACAGTACATATGCTCACTCAACAGCATCTATCTCCTCTATTGACTGGTACAGTGAAGGTGTCATGGTTCATACATGCACATTCCAGTCCACTCTCCTTGGCTACCAGGTTACATTGATGTCCCACAAACCATTCTCGTTATATTAACAATGGCTTGACTTTTTCCAGACAGACCTCGCATGTATTTGTACTTTGAAAATTGGTTTGGCATGGACAAAGCCAAAGGGGTTAGTATTGAGGGTGGGATGTGGGGGTGGCTGGAGTGAGGGGGAGTGGTGGGGTGAAACAGAGACAACTGTACTTGAACAACAATAAAAAAGAGAGAGAAAAAAAGAAAACTGGTTTTGAAGACTTAATGGTAAGATTATGCATCTCAAATTTATTGTCTGCCTTTGAAGCCGAAATACTTTTGCTCTTCTATCCCTCAGTTAGTGCATATATTTGGTTGCTTACTTAACAATGGAACATTGCTGTACTACATGTCATCTCAGACTGGCAACTTTTTGGAAGGGGAATCCTTTTGTTCTTATAAGCTTCCTGCTTTGTAAGACTTTTAAGCTTATTTCACGAGGTATGTGCTAGGAGGTGAGGGATGATAAAGTATTTGGGTGACAAAGCCCAATTCAGAATACCTTCCTCTTAGCACCAGACTGCCTTCTCTTACCTGATGCTGCCCAGGTAAACTGATATCACCATAGCCTAGACACTCCCTTGCTATTGATGAGATTCAGAACCAGTGCAGCGTCTTGGTTCCTTTTTTATTCCTTTGGCTCTCAAAATGCTTTCTCAACAAGTCACAATTCCTGTGATATAGGAAGCAAACACAACTTTTAATTGACATATATGAGAAGCCAAAGAACTATTTTAAAGTTTCTGAACTTGGCTCGATGTTTTCCTGGGAAGCTCCAACTACTGCATACAGACTGGAACCCTTGGAGTGATGGGCTCCCACGCACTTTAGAAAAGTGCTTTATCTGATTAGAAAGACTAAATTATCATTTTACATATTCTCTTCCCACATGTCCCTTAAGTAGTTATGGTTAACCTTTTGTTGTTGTTGTTGAGCCTGTGGTTCATACTTTTATGAACTTGGAAAACACTATTCAAAAATAACACATCACAGGTATCATTGCAATCCAAAGGGGCATTTCAAATAGTGACTGCCAGAGCATCTTTTAAGATACTTCTAAGTTATCCCACTTAGAAGAGCATTTCTTTTTTTTTTAAAGATTTTATTTATTTATCTTCAGAGATAGGAGAAGGGAGGGAGAAAGAGCAATGTATGGTTGCCTCTCACATTGCCCTCACTGGGGACCTGGCCCGCAACCCAGGCATGTGCCCCGACTGGGAATTGAACCGGGACCCTCTGGTTCCCAGCCCGCGCTCAATCCACTGAGCTACACCAGCCAGGCAGAAGAGCATTTCTAAGCATTAGAAATGCTTTGAAGAGCATTTGTGCTCCATGTTTACAAATGAATAAAAGCTAATTTAAGTTGACATTAGCTTAACAGTGACTTTCATGAATCCAAAAGTGAGTCAGTCTTATTAATACGAAGCTCTTTGGCGCTAGGCAAGAAATTCAGTGCCAGTTCTTATTGCAATGCAACTTTCTTGTGAGAACCAAGGTAAATAACAAACTGGGAGAAATTGTCACTTACTGATTCTGATAGTGAGTGTCTATAAGAGAGAGAGAGAGGGAGAGAGAGAGAGAGAGAGAGAGAGAGAGAGAGAGAGAGAGAGAGATCCCCTCTTTTTCTTTATGATTTGCAAACTATTTGAAAATCTGCCTTAGCAAAATCTCATCTGTTTGGACTAATGGGGTTGGGGGCAGGAGGACCAATCTGAATTAGTGACAGGTTGGAATTCTGGAATGTTTTAAAACATGTCTTTTTATTAGTTGAAGTCTATGTGTACAATAACTCAAACTAACTGCTCACAGTGGCTCCCAAGAGAGATCCCCAGAGACTTGCTTTTGAGAATAGATAAGACCTGTTTGTTATTAGCAGTTTCCATTGACTCATAAACAATGTGCTGAAGTCCTTAAAGTTTGTTCCTTCAAGAATCTGAAAATGCATTTGTGGCATGGTTTAAAGATTCCTGCCCAGAAGACACCTTCTTCACGAAGAGTGCAAATAGATTCCTCTCTAGAATCTCACACACACAGTTGGTGGCATCTGAAGGGTTGAGGTGTGACTGTACTGGTGGGGAAAGGTAAAGGGGTTTCACCCAGGTGTCTGTTAAGAGATTCTTAGAATGTAGAGTTGGGAGAAATAACCCCAACCTCACCCCAGCCTCTGCTGTTGTACTGCTGAGCAGCAGAAATGGAGATTACTACCTTTGGAGGCTGGTCAATGCTAATGTTGGAAATGTTTTTTCTTTTCTTTTTCTTTTTTCCTCACCTAAGGGACATTTTTAAATTGTTTTTAGAGGGAAAGAAAGAGAAAAATCAATGCAAGAGAGAAGCATCAATTGGTTGCCTCCCATATGTGCCAAAGGAACGGGGATCAAACCTGCAACCTGGGTATGTGTCCTGACTGGGAATCAAATCTGTAACCTTTCAGCTACAGGACAATATTCCAACCAACTGAGCCACACTGGCCAGGGTGGAAATGTTTTTTTTTTTTCTTTGCTCTCCTTTACTTGAGTGAAGGAAAGGCCTTCTAAGCCTGCCTGAGTTTGGACTTCCTACATCAATATCTTTTAAACTACCCAGCCTCCTCCACTTGGGTGTAAAAGTGGGAAGTTGATTTTCGTGGCCCTCCTATCTCGTTTCCTCCCCCATTGATTCTTCTTTTATCCTGGAGAGCCATAATTTAAAAAAACAGGAAGCAAATTGTTAACTCCAAACCAGTCCTGTCTTTTACTGGGTTATTTTCTTACTCATAAAGAATTGTGGAAGATTCCAATTCTTCATGATTCAAAAGAAAACTATAACTTCGGAATGGTGTCGACATAGTATTTTGAGAAATAAATCAGGAGCAGCATCTAGTCAAATCACACTGTGTGGACAGCCGGCCCTCCTGCCATCCCCAAATGCACTCACCTTTGCTCTGTTAGGTAATGTAAATATCCAGCTCCCTCTCCGTATCTGGGCTGAATGTTTGTGTTTGCTTGTCTGTATGGCCTTGACATGCCTGACTACATCACGAAGGGTCTGTATTACAATGTAAACTCCAGCAGAGAATTTGTGTTTGTTAAACTTTATACGGTTTGCACACAAAGAGTTTAGCAAGCGTTTTAAAAATTGTTGTGAAACATACATAACATTTGCCATCATAACCATTTTAAGTATGTAGGTTGGTAGTGTTATGTATAATGTCACTGTTGCACAACAGATCTTCAGAACTTTTGCATCTTGCAGATCTGAAACTCTATACCCGTTATACAGCAACTTTCCATTCCTCCCTCCCTCCAGCCCCTGGCAACCAACCATTCTACTTTCTGTCTCTATGAATTTGACTACTGTAATTACCTCATTTGGGTGGAATCATACAGTATTTATCTTTCTGTGACTGGATTATTTCATATAGCATAATGCCCTAAAGTTCATTCATGTTGTAGCATGTGTCAGAATTTTCTTCCTATTAAAGGCTGAATAGTATTCCATTTGTATGCATGTATCACATTTTGTTTATCCATTTATCCATCAATGGACACTTGAGTTGTTTGCAACTTTTTTTTAAGATTTTATTTATTTATTTTCAGAGATAGGAGAAGGGAGGGGAGAAAGAGCAATGTTTGGTTGCCTCTCACATGGACCTCACTGGGGACCCGGCCCGCAACCCAGGCATGTGCCCCGACCGGGAACCGAACCGGGACCCTCTGGTTCCCAGCCCGTGCTCAATCCACTGAGCCACACCAGCCAGGCCTGTTTGCAACTTTTGGCTGTTGTGGAAACTTCTACTCTGAACACACTGGCAACAAATATCTGTTAAAGTTTCTGTTTTCAATTTTCTTGGGCATATATCTAAGAGTGGAATTGCTGGATCATTTGATTATTCTATTTTTAATTTTTGGAAAATATTAAGTGTTTTTTAATGAGACAAAAGAGGAAGAGAAACATAAACTAGATACATTATTATATTGGAGTCTCCCATTTCACCACATATATACTGAGTACTTACCATATGTTCAGTGAGGCATCCGATATAACTTGGAACCTTATCGTTCCTTCTTTTCTCTCACTAAAATGTAATTCCCAAATAAGGGATTTTTTTTTTTGTCTATTTTCTTTGTCTTTACTGTTGAATGCCCAGAACTTACAATAGTACCTGGCACTCATTCATTCATTTGATCAGCAAACACTTATTCAGTATCTAGTATGTACCAGGTACAAAAGTATCATAAAAGTCAGTTAAGAAAGCAGTGTTTTCTATCTTCTTGGTTAATGGGAAGGGTGGATGAAAGGAGGCAACAGAATCTTTCCCAATCACTTTGTGCCCCATTGGGTAAACACTGGTGAACTCTTACTTGCAAAGAGAGACAGGGGCCTGTTTAGGAGTGGGAGAGAGCAGCTCAGCGGGAAATGAAGATCATTGCAGACAGAAGCCTTTCCAAATGGTCCTAGATGGACAACGGCCCATTCACAATACTGAAGCCATATTGAATTAGGAGAATAGACAGTGATATATGATTATCTAAATCAACTGCTTATCCTAGCAGGGCACAATCAAGTCTTGCCTGAATTTTTTTTTTTTTTTTTTTTTTTTTGTTTTTTCACTTTTGCCTAAATCTGGGTGAGATGATAGGAAGCCACTATTGCCCAGCCAGCACCTTCAGATTAGGGAACTCAAGAAACTAGCCTATATGTTACCTAATACCCAGTCAATTCTACTTATTTCAACAAGGTGGTATCTGCAGAATGTTCTCAGGCTCTCTGGGGTTTACAAAATGGTGCATTCATTTGACAATGACCATTTAAACCAGCATGGCAGATACTATTGGAAAAGTTTGGCTGGTCAGGGGCTGGCAGGTAAATATCTAAGGTTCCTTATGTTTAAAGCCCTCAAAGGCTTTTTGCAGTACCACGCTGGCTCCAAATATACCACATTTCCTCTCCCTTCTGTGAGACTCAGAGATTTTCCTTGTCTATCTTTCTACTCTTTTTTTTAGAGAGAGAGGAAGGGAAGGGAAAAGAGAAGGAGAGGAACATGGATGCATGAGAGAGACACATATATAGGTTGCCTCTAGCATACCCCCAGCCTCCCTGGGGACCTGGCCCACAACCCAGGCATGTGGCACAACCGGAACTGAACCAGTGACCTTTCGCTTTGCAGGCCAGAGTCAGGGCTATCTTTATACTTGTAAAACCACCTCCTTTTGTTGCATTTCTTAGGATCCTTTTCACTTCCATGCTGGCTTTTGGGGTAGAATGTAATCTCTCCAGCTATTCCTTTCTTGCTGTCCTCCCAAATAGCATGGGTACCACAAAGGAATAACAAAGTCACAACCATAGAGAACAGTTATACAAACTCAAAGCATTTCACAAAGTTCTTGTAATCAATGCCCCTGCTTCCTTTTCTTCTGAAGGTACCCAGAAACCCCAGTGGTCTCCTGCTTTCTTTTATCTGTGACGGTGGCACTCCTTATTGCTTATAGGATAAGGCTACACTAATTAGACTAGCATTCAAGACCCTCTATAAGCAGCCTAAGGTTACCACTCCATTATTATCTCCCACCCTCTTCCAATCCACACAAACTGTCTGCTCGCATCAAATAGTCTCTTAATGGTTTCCCCTCAAACTATTTTCATTCCTGTTTCCTGGTCTTTGTTCACATTAATTCCCTCAGGCTCTCTCTTTCTCTGCTACCCTTTCTTCAGGGCTTGGAGTCTTACCTTTTGTGACCACCCAAGCCCTTCAGGCAGAATTGCTCCCTCGCAATTCCAGTAATCCTTCTAGCCTGAGCCACTTCTCCAGATTTAACATGTGGGAGTACATGTGTATACATGTGTGCCTAAAGGCAGGCACTTCTTTATATCTCCAGGGCTAATACAATATCATGCACTGAACGGGTACTCAGTAAACATTTATTTTTAATGATGATGTCATGTTCTTGAAACCTGTTTTTTTCTTTCCCTAGATAATGTTTATTAACCTGAATCAAGTGCTGCTGAGACTTGCTCATGTTTTTAAAAAGATGAGGATGATGATGACTCAGTTGCAAGATCTTTTGGCAGGGAATTCATCTTGAAAATACTTGTACTATCCTAGCAACACGCATGTAACAAGGGGAAACAACCGAAAGAGTCTCAAGATAAAGCAGGAGAGATTTCAGGATTTTAGTAGGCAACTAACATTTCATTTTCAATCTTTCTTTCCTTTCTTTCCTTATTTACTTCTTTCTTTCTTTCTCTCTCCCTTTTTTTCTTTCTCTCATTTTATTGTCAAGGGGATTAAACACTGGAATGAGCTACAGAGGTAGATTATTGAGAAAATTTGGAGGGGTGGACAATTTATTCATTCATTCATTCAAAGGAAAACTGGGAGGCAAAGTAAAGGAAGGGGGGAAGTTTAAGTATGAGGGATTTGGCACTTGTCCATGGAAAACAGAGGAAGGCGGATAAAATCTTTTTTTTTTTTTTTTGCACTTTTTGGTCTCTCAACTATGCATGGCTTCCCCAGCAGGATGAAGAGCCTTGTGGTGGGTGGGGCTCCTTCTTCACTGTGTTGTAGAGCCATCAAGCAGGCCAATAAAATAAAAAATTGCAGATGTTTTTCTCCGTGAAGAAGGGGTTGGAACGGTCACCAAGTAACTGCTATTCTGTTAATGTCCCTATACTTTTGGTAACAAAAAAGACACAAACAGACTTTGGCTCCGATGTACCTCACCCAAAGGAGTGTTGAGGGTGACGGGTGGGGAAGAACCTGCCAAGGACAAAGAAGAAGCTTCAGCAGTTGGAAAAGGAGCACACAAGTGTCAAGACAAGAAGCAAAACGATTTTAAAAAGTAGTATAAAAAGTCACTGAGGAGCCCTGATGGATGTTGCTCAGTGGATTGAGCACCAGCCTGTGAACTGAAAAGGTCACTGGTTCAATTTCCAGTCAGGGCACATGCCTGGGTTGTGGGCCAGGTCCTCAGTTGGGGGCATGCAGGAATCAACCAATCAATGTTTCTCTCCTCTTTCTACTCACCTTCCACTCTCCCTAAAAATAAAGAAATAAAATTTTTTAAAAATTCATTGAAGGGAAAACAAGAAAACAAAAGTCGAAGTGCAAGAAATTATCTTTCACTACACAGAAAGATAGTTGGGAAGTTTGTGATAAGATTCTTGCAGAAAAATATAGACAAAGTGGCATTTATTGCACAAAAACTTGATAATCAAATCCAATGTAGAATACTTCAGTCCTGAGAACATCTAATGTTGAACTGCTGATCTATAAAATAATTTTGGGTGTCTAAGAATAGCAATCCGTATTTTATTTTTCTAATATTTTATTTATTTATTTTTAGACAGAGGGGAAAGGAGAGAGAAAGAGAGGGAGAGAAACATCAATATGTGGTTGCCCCTTATGCACCCCCTACTGGGGACCTGACCTGCAACTCAGGCACATGCCCTGACTGGGAATTGAACTGGTGACCCTTTGGTTTGCAGGCTAGCACTCAATCCACTGAGCCACACCAGCCAGGGCAGAATCTGTATTTTTAATAAGTATTTCTGCTGTTTCTTAACAAGTTCGGGAAGCTCTATCCTGTAATGTTGTAGGAGTTTCATCAAAGTGTAAAAACAGTAACAAATGATTTCACTTGAAAGACAGTTCAGACATAGGAAAGAAGGAGAAAGTGGATAAAAGATTAAACATTTGATTTGGGGAAAAAATAATTATTTTTGGCCCTGGCTGCTCTCAAAATGATTTAAGTTAGCAAAGTTATAATATTAATAACTAAAGTGCTTACTCTTGGCTTGGCACTATACATGTATTTTCTCAGTTAACGCTCACAACCACCCCATGAGGTAGAGACTACTATTGCTATCTCCATTTTACAGATGAAGAAACAGACTCAGAGAAGTTTAACTAGGAAAGGGTAGAGCTGAGATCCAAGTGTAAGTGTATCGGTCTCCAGAGTCTCTGCTGGTCTTGTTTCACTAAGCTGCTTTAAAATATCAAAACAAACCAATGAGAAAGGCTACAGACAACAACAAAACACAACTAAGTGAAGAAATTTTTATGAAGAGAATATTAGGGAAGGAAAATGGGTGAAGCTGGAATTGAGTCCTGTTCATCAGTTACAAATTCAGCTCTGAGGTTTCCAAAAGCAGAAAGAAAAAAAGAAAATATGTCTTCATCCAGATCCAGAGCATCCATAAGATAAAACCAAGTTTTGCTTTTTAGGAGATGCATAACAATTTCTGGTAGAAATTCCTGAGAGAAATATCCTGTGTGGATCCTTCAAAAGAGAAGTGCTCCTATTGAAAGGATTTTTTTTTTCCAAAGGAAAAAAGAAACTTTGCTGTTGATTATTTTTTTAAACTTGGGAAAGCACATGTTAAAAACGGAAATAATTTAAGTATGAATTATAATACATTCCCTTGTAAATATGTTTTCTAGTTCATACTTTTATAATAAAAGAACTACACGTTAAGTTTTTGTCTTTGGGAATCTTAAAGAAAAGTGTGGCTGTTCCTCTGGCTTGGACGCGTAAAAGCAAGGACTGGGTGAATGGGGCCCCTTCCAGCTCCTGGGCTGCGATTCTACACTTCTGTAGCTGTGCAAACACTTCTACCTGGGGCAGCTTAACCAGTCTTAAACCCAAAGACTCAGCCACAGAGATGGCAATGAATGCTTCCATTGTGAGAATCCTTTCTGATAAAATAAATGTTAAAAAATAACACAATAAAACAAAACCTCTGCAACATTTGGGATTAAGACACACCCAAGTAAGACATTCGCAGTAACAAAAGTTTCACTTAGTAAATGCTTGTCACTGGGGATGGAGAGTCAGCACTTAGGCACCACTCATTTAACTCTGAGCGTTAGCTGAAGTCCTTTGTGTCTTAGATGTCAAAGAAATCTTTTCTAAGGGAGCCATCAGCACCACCTCAGGGGTGATGTTTTAAGCCTAATGTGAAAAAGAGAGTTTCTCTAAAACTTCTTATATGATTAACACGGTTGAATGCCCTTTATGACAAAGCATGGGGAGTGCAAATAAAATTCTGTTCAGGAGGAGACCTTCCCCCCTTCCTTTCTTAAATCATTTTCTAGCAATGTAACACAGGGAAAAAAAAAACGTTCACATTTCAGGGGGAAAAAATCTCAGGAAGATATAGCTGTGCAGTTTAAACTGACCCAACTCATTATAAATTGGGTCAAATGGCTCAGAGGAGGCCTCGTTGCTGTATGTAGTGAGACTGAAACTGGAAAAGGCAAGAGAGAGAATCAAGTTAACATCACTGTGTGCATTAGGAAATGTGTTATGGAGCAATAGCCTTTCAGAATCCATTTGAATCTTCGCGTGGCATGTCCAAAAAGAAGGCATACAGTAGATTTCGCTTTAAAAAGGCATGAGGTGCTTACTTCTACAAAGAGGGGTATGATTATGCCGCTGTTGAGTGAAAAACTGCATCCTTACAACAGAAGGTGTCACCCTCTGGAGTGCTTGATGGGCTGCTACTCTAACAGGTTTTCCCTCTAAACAGAGTACAGCCGCTTTGTCCTTATCTACTTGATTCCAAAATAGCTCGTCAATTTAATAGCATTCAGGTTGTTTATGCACACACAAGGCCCTTTGAAAATAATCCTTTTCATGTCGCCAAACAGGCATTTTGAAATCAACTAATTGGATGGTTGTCTGAATTCAACTCGTTGTTTTAAAAATAACCAGTTGTTCCACTGAATTACATTTTTTTACCCCCAAGCCAATTGGTGTGTGTAGACAGAGTTTGAGTCAATCCAGATGGCTGGCTGCATTTTTGACTTGAACTGACTGGATGTTTTGTGGTCAGATATATACAGCTCTTGATAGCCACTGGGGAAATGGAGTAGAAGGGAAGGAAGGTGTAGGAAAGTTAGGAGGATTTATATCAACAAAAGTTTCCATCTTGAACGTTGTGGATCCAGACATTTTCTGCAATCAATCCTCCCTCCCCCTCAACACACACACGCACATGCACACACACACATGCACACACACGGTTAAGAAAACAGAAATAAAGTAATAACATCCCTCCCAGCTGGCTCTGCTCACGGCTGTGGGTCTTTTCTTTCTTTCTCTCTCTCCATGAATTTCTTCACTGCTTGGGTGGCCTGTGGAGGGATTCTGGCAACTCAGCTACCTCGGTTTTAGCTCCTCTTAGGCTAACTTTTCCTTCCTGTGGGGAGCTGTCCTTTGAGGGACTCAGTGCTCCTCTTAGTCTATAAAGTCAAGGCAGGAAGAAGAGGGCTTCCGGCAGGCCTGTACCCCCTAATTTCAAGAATGAGGCCCAACTCTGACCCGTGGAACCACTTTTCCTGAGGGAAGCTCTGAATTTCCTGTAATGAATGCAACTAGTTCTCCCTACCCAGGCACTACTACTGCATTTTGAGAAATTTTGAGTTTTGTATCATCTAGTCTCCATAATTAGCTGTCAAATTGCACTGGCTTGAAGAAATGCAATTCAGATGCTTTCAAAGGCTATTTCATTTGGATTTATTATTTCCATTTCTTCATTTACCTTTCTGATAGTAGGATGAAAGTAGAACAGAGACAGATTTTCCCCAAACCATTTTAGATGTTTCACTTACAAGGGAAAAAAAAGTTCTTCAAACATTTCCAAAACCTTCCCCCTTTTTCACATATTTAGAGTGAATATGATACAAACTCAGTTTTCCACTGCCAATGTTGTAACTTTCCTATCTTGTGCAAAGGTCATTTTTTTCAGTGAAGAGCAGAGCATATTCTGAAACCCGGCCTGGTCTATATTGTCCCTAGGTTTTCTCTCTCAGCTAGTAAATCTCAAATTGGCATGTTTTTCATAGCATGTCATTTTTCCTGTTCATTTTAAAGAGCTTGGCTCTTTAAGGTGTGTATTGATTCCTCTGAGCCTTTCAAAGACATCTGGATAACATTCAAAAGTTTTTGCCTATGACATTTAGGTTTTAAACTACTGCCACATGGCTTGTGGGTTTAAAAAACATTTTTTTTAGAGTTAGAGGTATATGACTTGGGTTATGATCCTGTGTTCATTGTTCACCTACTATGGGACCTTGGGATCATCACTTTACATCTTTGAATCCCAGGGATTTTCTCATCAATATAATGGGGGTAATAACACTTGCATGCCTAATCTATTTTACAGGGATATGGGGAAGAACAAGCAGGATAAGGTAGGAGGAAGCCCCTCATGAGAAGAGTAAAATCTTAAACAAATGCAAGCAATTCTGAAAGGATACAGTTTAACTGGGATTATTGGGTAGTCTTGGAAATTTGGCCCTTCCTTTTCAGATCAAGAGATTTGTTGTCGGGTCTCAAAATTGCCCTGAGTTACCATTAATTTAATGTTTGTTTGTTGGATTTAAAGTTTCCAAGATCAGCAAACAACAAGTGTTGGCAAGGACGTGGACAAAAGGGAACTTTTTGGAATATGCATTGGTGCAGCCACTACGGAAAACAGTATGGAGGTTCCTCAAAAAATTCAAAATACAACTGCCTTATGATGCAGTGATTTCACTTCTGGGTATATATCTGAAGGAATACAACACTAATTAAAAAGAACATATGCACCCCTATGTTCATTGCCATAATTACAATAGCCAAGATATGGAACAACCCAAGTGCTGATTAATAGACGAGTGGGTAAAAAAGCGGTGGTACATACATACAATGGAATATTACTTGGCCATAAAAAAGAATGAAATCTTACCATTTGTAACAGCATGCATGGATCTAGAGGGTATTATGCTCAGTGAAAAGTCAGACAGAGAAAGACAAATATAATTCCACTTATATATGAAATCAAAAGAACAAATTAAATGAACAAAAATAGAAATGTACTTATAGTCCTAGAGAACACACTAACAGACAATGCTCCTTGCCAGAGGGGTTGGGCATTGAGGTTAGGTGAAAAAGGTGAAGAGTTTAAGAAGTACAGATTGGTAGTTACAGAATAGTCATGGGGTGTAAAGTACAGCATAAGGAATATAGTCAATAGTATTGGAATAACTATGTATGGTGCCAAGTGGGTACTGGAAATATCAGGGGGAATACTTTCTCTTTTTTAAGATTGTATTTATTTATTTTTAGAGAGAGGGGAAGGGAGGGAGACAGAGAGGGAGAGAAACATAGATTCTCACATTGCCCCCAACTGGGAACCTGACTTGAAACCTAGGCATGTGCCCTGACTGGGAATTGAACTGGCAGCCTTTCAGTTCACAGGCCGGCACTCAGTCCACTGAGTCACACTAGCCAGGACACTAAAGTATATGATTATCTAATCACTATGCTGTACATCTCAAACTAATATAAAATAATATTGAATATAAACTCTAATTAAAAATAAAGACCCCAAAAGATCAAATTTTAAGAAAAAAAACTGGTAAAAATGGATATATTGCCTTAGTTTTGAGAATCCATAATAGTATTAGTCTAAGGATAAGGAAAGTTGGCAGTTAATTTTTAAAAACTATCAGTGACACTGTGGATGTGTTAACATACATCAGTACAAGTTCAGTTTGCAGCAAAACTAAAGTGAGAAAAGAGATCTCCTTGGATTTCATGGCTGCCTCAGGTGTGAACATAACTGCTCATAGAAAGATACTCTGATGATCTTCTCGTTTTAGAGTCAAGAACTAAACCATATCTGTGAAAATATGCAAAAGAACAATAAACAAATCCATCCTTCGTTCTTTGATTTTTCTCGTTAACTGTCTCACAGTTTCCCATCGTTTGAATGCTGTAAGGGCGTCTGATAAACCCCAGATGGTTTAGAAGCACACAGAATTCTGCTTTATATTAACGTCTTGTCTAGCTGCTTGCATGTGATTAAATGACCTTTTTGCCATAGGAGAAGCCATGCCAAGAAAGATGAACTTTCACTTCCTTACATGGGATAAATGTTTTTCCTCCACATATAGACTAACACCAAAGAGATTGTCATTGTTTCCAGTTGTCAAGAAACCATTGGCCTTTTTCCTTTGAAGAAGATGTAATTCATTGTTTACTATCAAACAGAAGAAGGGAAAGTAAATACAGCATTTACTCTGTACAGGAGTAAATTTAAAATACTATGTGAGTAATACTGTGAAGTTGAAGACTGGAGTAGATCTGGCTGCAAGCTCAAGTTTGAAAACTTTTTTTCAGAAGTGAATTTGAGCTCCTGTAGTTACATCCAGGAAATACGAGCCATTACTAAGGTTGGGAATTGGGGGTAAGGCCAAAAAAAAGGGGGTCTGGAAATGTAATTGGGGAGGCCAAACGACAGAGGTTAAGCCCTGGGAAATGGAAAGGCAAATCGGTGTCTGACAATTCTGGGCCTGTGGCAGTCTCTTGCTGGACCTTGGCCATCACTGAACACTGCTGAGCTCCCATACCCTCCACATGGGCCTATTTTAACATAGGCTGAAGGACAACTGAGCTGGAGCCAAGATTGTGAAGTTAAAGGGGACCCTCTCAGGTTGTATCCCCCCTCCAAACACATGAATCCTATAAAACCTTGATAATCTGGCACTCCCAAAAGCTGGCATTGTGACAAACCTGGCAATGAACTCACAGCTAAAAACAAAAAATCTCAGTTACACCTGATTGTGCCGCTGGTTAAAAACAAACCTGAAGAAGGAGCATGAGGGCAAGAATCACTATATCACCAGTGCTTAGAATGTAGTGACTATCTGATAAATGTTGAAAATAAGTAAGGAAATGGTTATGAAAAACAAACAAAAAACCTGGTTTTGATTGTCTTTAAAAGAAATAACTTTAAGGTTTATAAGATAATGTAAATGCCTACAATGTGCTGGATACTTTGTCTATATTATCTCTGGTCCTCTCACAGATCTTGCAAGATTATAATTTTTCTAGCATACAGGGAAGATAAAAGAATATTACAGTGGACACAAGTATTCTGGCTACCTGTATGCTACAATTAGTATTGTACTATACTTGTATTATCACATGGACCCATCTACCCATCCATTCATTAACCAAGGTTAAGCTTTTAATCCTCATTTTGTAAGTGAAGGCTCAGCCATGTAAAGCTTCGTGCCCAAGGTCACCCAGCTAGTAAGTGACGCAGTTGGAATTTGGACCTAGGACTAACTGACTCCGGAAACTATGTTTATTCCACCACACCATGTGGTGCCTGGTGATTACTGTGTTGCAACATAAGTTAAAGCAAGTACACTAAAGAATAAGTTGATATCAACTAGGAGGATGAAGTACTGAAACCAAAGGAACATCCTAGGTAGGCTACTTTAGCTTTTGATTTCAGAATCACAATTTGTAAGAAGCAGGCTAATGCAGGATGGTATGTATCTATACATTCTATATAAATTGTTAAAGAGTAAGAGATAAAACATTACAGGAGATTTTTGTTTTTTTTTATTTTTTTCTTTTTAAGATGCATTTATTTATTTTTAGAGAGAGGGGAAGAGAGGGAGAAAGAGTGGGAGAGGAACATCAATGTGTGATTGCCTCTCACTCGGCCCCCAAATGAGGACCTGACATACAACCCAGGCATGTGTCCTGACTCGGCAACCCTTTGGTTCACAGCCTGCGCTCAATCCACTGAGCTACACCAGCCAGGGCTGTTGTTGTTTTTAAGAAAGCAAGTTTCATTAATGTATAATGGCTCAGTACAGATTTAGCTCAATGTCTCACCATTTCTGTATATTCTAATATAGTACAAAAATTAACTACATTAAAACAGATAATCAAGAATAGGTTAGAGATTGAGGAGGGAAGATGGCGGCGAGACAGGGGGAACAGAGTTTACTTCCTCCTGCCCACTGGTTGATTTTCTGAGGAACGGGGCGAAAACCCAGCAGTATTCCAACACATATGATGATTGATGCCCAAGATTACAGGGGAATTTGAACATTCACACGGTAAGCAGAGAGCATCGGAAGGAAAGGGTCCCCATCGGGACAGGCCCGGGGAGCGGGGTGGGGCTTCGGTCCCAGACCGGGCAGCCGCCCGGATTGGACACAAGATTCTTGGGGAGGGTGCCAGAGTGGGATTTGTGAGTAGTCAGATGCTTGTTTTGTCTGGCGGGCGTAAATAGGAAGAATTTTTCAGAGAGGAAAAACAGGAAAAAAAGTGGTGCTCCGTGGCTATTTGGAGAGGCCCCGCCCCCAACAGTCCCGAGGTCAGTGCGTGCCCGGGATCAGTGCGTGACCAGGATTGGTGTGCGACCCGGATCGGAGGCCCAGGGAAGTCGGCCTGTATCACGGAGGGAGAGCACGGTTGGCCCTTGGCCCGAGGAGGCTGGCGCTGCCACCAAGGGGAATTGGAGTCTGTTTGAATCCGGGGTCCGAGGCCTTTCCCAGCCCATACCAGAAGTATCGGAAACAGCTTTCAGTCAGCAAATCTCTGGCCGAGTGCGGCCTGGGACACCAAAGCATGGAAACCGGGACCGTGCGCACCCGGCGACCCACGGACCAATCGTACACAGTTCAAAAATACTAGGGACAGTGCACAACTGGGCCTCTTGGACGCATAATCCAGGGACAAAGAAGTGAGCGAACACGGGAGCACAGCTCAAAAATACCAGAGAGAGTGCACGACCAGGCCTTTTGGCCGGGGCTCACTGGCGCACAGCCCAGGGGCAAAGATAAAAGAGTTCACAGGCGACAGCTGGGGACAAAGCCCTAGCCATCCAGCCCAGGTGCACGCAGGCACACGCAGGCACACGCAGCCCGGAAAGACCAAGCAGCTTTGTGGGAATAGGGCAGAAGCACCCCGTTGAGGGGAGCGGCAGACCGAAGCTGCAGACCGCACAAACTCTTGACTCAGAGCGGGGGCCAAACTATGCAGAAAGGGCACGGAGAGAACCTATTAGTTAGACCAGCGGAGAAAAAATAGGCAGCGGGAGATTTGCCACTATCAGGTGCACATCAAGACCGTTTGGGCCCAGAAGCACACTCAGGAACTGGGCTGGTGGCTGGACAACAGTGAAGAGTGCACCTCAGGAAAGAAGAAAAGCAAAACTGATATCTTCCCAGACGGACGCAGCCTGGCCGGACAGCTTTAAAATCAGAAACCTGGAGGGTTTTTTTTGTTTGTTTGTTTGTTTTGTTCTGTTCTGTTTTTTGTTCTGTTTTTTGTTAATTTTTGTTTTGTTTTGATTTGTTTTTGTTTTTTTAACCCATCTTCCTCTCTGTCCTTCACCATTCTTTAATTCCTTCTTCCTCCCTTTCCTTTAGTATTCTTAGTCCCCTCTCTTCATATCTCTCTTCTTTTTTTTTACTTACTTTTGTCTTTTGTTTCGTTTTGTCATTTTTTAATTTATAAAAGATAAAAAAAATTATTCTTATTAATTCGTGACTCCATTTTTTCCTTCTTTATACATTATTCCTCCTTCCTCCCTTCCTTTTCTTATACTATTCTTTCTCCCTTCCTTCACTCCTTTTTTTCCCTCCTTCTTTCCCACTCACCCCCCTCTTTTTTTATCTACAGGTGAGACATTAAAACCTGGAGCTGTGAAAGGACCAGAGTCAGCCCCAGACAGGGGTCAGTCCAAAAAATAGAGACAGTGAGACAAAATTAACTTTGCTACTCCAGATAACTCGACAGATTAATTTAAGAAACAGAGGCTAGCAAGAAGAGTCTCACAAACAATGGGAAGACAAAGAAACAACGCCCAAATGAAAGGAAAGGAAGAAATTCCAGAAAGAATGATAGACGAAATAGAGGCTAGCCAACTATCAGATATCGAGTTCAAAGCACTGATTATCAGGAAGCTCAAGAAGCTCGATGAGCTAGCAGAGAATTTCCAGAAACTACAGGGAAACTATAATGAGCTCACTGCAAACTATGTCAGCATGAAAAAGGAAATAGAAACTATCCAAAAGGGCCAAGCAGAAATGAAGAATACAATATCTGAACTAAAGAACA
>PVJI01011787.1:0-54510 GCA_004026765.1 Micronycteris hirsuta
GGGGGGAGGGTAAATGCGGACAACTGTAATTGAACAACAATAAAATAATTTAAAAAAAAGAAAGTGATATATTTGTGCTAAGCTTTGGAAATGTTAATATAGCAGTTGTTTACAAAAATATTTTGGTTTACAGGAGATACAGAAGTAGAAAAATGAATTAGAAAGCAATTTAATTTGTACTACAATAGGGACCAAAAGGAGGACATGGATGGCAGCCATATGGAGGTTGAATTGACAGGACTTGTGACTACATTAATGGGGACAGCCATCAAAGCTGGGGTCTGAGGCAATCACTGAAGTAGACACGGTGATAGAAGAACCTGGCCTGATCAGGAGAAAATGACAAGCTGTGTGGACATGCTGGTTTGAGATTCCATCCAGATATCTAGCCAGCAGTAGAAAACATAGAGCTAAAAGGAGAAAGATGCTGGTTGGAAATGTAGGTTAGAGTATCATCAACATTCGGGTTATAGCCAAAGCCCTGATTGTTGGTGGGATTTTGTTGCCAAGAAAGAATGGAGATAAAAGAAAAGAATGCGCAGGGCATAGTCACAACATCCAGATATACTTCAGTGTCAAGATCAGAAGAATAAGTCTGGGAAGGGAGTGGTCCTAGTGATCCAGACAGCCGGAAGAACACCAGGAACAGAGTCTATATGTCAATTGCTGTAAGAAAATCACTAAGTATAAATAAAAACGATTGTTTTGTTTTACTAGTTGTTTGGCCCCATATCTCATTTTTTCCTGTTAACCCAAATTCCAGTATATACAGATAAAAACGGTTTTTCAGGTTAACAGAAAAAATGTTTTTCTGCTGCAAACAAGCAGACTTATTTATATACATAAAATTATGAAGATTTAAAAAGTAGTACAACTTACATAAAATATTGAAATACCATGACAAAGTATGTATTAATTAGCTTAAAAATAAATACCTAGAAAATGATCCGTAATGGTCAGAAACAATGGAATCTGACACAGAAGTAGAGGTGTAGGTCAATTTTGTTCTCAATTGGAAAAAATAAGTGGGCTGACCAATATTTTCTCTTGGGTTTTCTCTGTAATAACATACAGTGAGGAATAAAAATTAACTTGAGAAAAAGTGTCAGCTTTCTTCAGTTCTGTAATTATTGATATCAGAAGTTTGCTTCATTGAATAATAAAACAAATTTTTATTTTATAAATGTTAATATTGATCCAGCAGTCTGGTTTAACCAACTTTTTTAATGTTTATTGATTTTATTGGGGTGAAATTGGTTAGGAAATTATATAGGTTTCAGGGGTACAATTCTATAACACATCATCTGTGTGTTGTGTTGTGTGTTCACCACACCAAGTCAAATCTCCTTTCATCACCATTTATCCCCCTTTTACCCTCTTCTACCCCCCCTTTTCCTTCTGGTAATCACCGCACTGTTGTCTGTGTCTGAGTATTTTTTTTTTTCTTTGCTTAATCCCTTTGTCCTCTGCACCCAGCCACAACCTCTCCCCTCTGACAGCTGTCAGCCTGCTGTCTATGAGTCAGTTTTTATTTTGTTTGTTAGCTTATTTTGCTCATTAGACTCCACCTGTACTGTATCTCACCATGTATAATGCATACTTCTTTGCCCAATTTTTGAGAGAAAAATAAGGGTGCACATTATATACGGGTGGTGCTAATTCTGTATCCATATAAATGTTTTTAATTCTTATTTATGCTTGTGTGTTAAAACTGTAACTCTAGAAAGCAATAATGATATCCATATGTTCAAAAGTAAATGTTAACATTTCTTTATAATACAAAAAGCAGGTATCTAAATATAAATACAAAATTGAATTAAAAATTTAAATGAAAGATTTTTTTCCTGAAAGTTGGGGCCCAAAACATGGGTGCACATTATACATGGCAAAATATGGTAGGTAAAATCACATGGTACTTGTCTTTCTCTGACTGGCTTATTTCACTTAGCATCCAAGTCCATACATGTTGTCACAAAAGGTAAGAGTTTCTTTTTTATAGCTGAGTAGTATTCCACTGTGCAAATGTACCACACAAAAAATCAGCTTGTCCAGTCAGAGCTCTAATTAAATGTGTATAGGCTTGAAATTAAAACAAATAAAAGTGCACAGAAAAAAACTACTTTTTATTGGTTCTTAAATAATGAAGGTTGACAATTGTTGAACTCCCAACTGCCAGATGATGTACTTAGTTATCACCTGTATTACTTTAATGTTCACAATACTTTTATAATTAAGTACCACTGTTATTTTAAATTCAACTGATGGTGTGATTTGCCCAAAGACACACAACAATGCAGTAATGAAGTTGAACTGTGTGCCCATTGGTCTAACTCTGCAAACATTGCTCCTCACAGTTCACGCTGGGTAACTTCAACTTTCTTATTTTTCAAAATATTCACTATATAGTATAGCAATGAAATATGAAGAATGTTCTACCTCTAAATCATCCTCACTTACAATGTAAAAAAAAAATCAAGTTTCAGTGCAAAAAAAACACAAAACATCCATATCTGTCTTCATGACCTAGAGTAGTAATCCTAACAGTTTGGGACAGAATGCAGTGGAGCAGAGATGGGAAAACCCTTTGAAGGTTTTCAGCATCAAAGAGTGGTATTTTTTTTTAAGATTTTTTTTTTAATTTATTTATTTTCAGAGAGAGGAGAAAGGAGGGAGAAAGAGCAATGAATGGTTGCCTCTCACATGGCCCCCACTGGGGACCTGGCCCGCAACCCAGGCATGTGCCCCGACTGGGAATCAAACCAGGACCCTCTGGTTCCCAGCCCATGCTCAATCCACTGAGCCACACCAGCCAGGGCTGAAGAGGGGTATTTTTATACTACACCTGCCCCACCTCCCAATTCCAGAGTTTCTCACCATTCTTTCTCAAGCTTTACATACCATTTCAAACTCATCCTCTTCCTGGAATTCCCTTTCTGCCTCTAGCCCACTTGGGGGCTAAGATTATTTCACAGACCTCCACTCTCGTGTTCCCTTCCCCGGACAGTCTTTCTATCCCGTACTTCACTGTTGGGTGCCTTTCTTCATTTTGCTATTAACATCCTGCCCCTCCTTCCTATCACAGCATGTCACATACACACACAGGTTCCTAATTGTCTACTTACAGTGTGGCCTCTACTAGACTATCAGATCTTTCCAGAGACAATGAGTTTTTCATTTACATTAATGTAGCAAAAAATTATAAAACTAATTATTAAAAATTATTCTACATTTTTATTAAAATTATAAAAATAAAAGATGAGTATTATTTGTTTAAAGTATTTGTTGAACGAGTTCATTTCAATGTATCTCATGGTTTACAATGTATTTTCTTATATGTTATATTACCTGATTTTTCATATTACACTTGCATGGTCAGTGTAATGTTCTTATGTTTAAATAATGAGCAACCTAAGACACAGAAAAGTTAAGAAACGTATCTAAGGTCACAAGTGCCACAGCCAATCCCCCCCCCCAAAATGAGACTCAAACTCATGCCTTTGGATTCTCTCAGTGTCACAAGTCAGATGACAAGTTGGTTTAGAAACGGCAAGATGTTCCTCCAGTATACGCGATTTCATGCTCTGAAAATTTGCACTACATGGAAGTGGTAGCATGCCACAGAAATTTTTTAACATCCCATTTCAAGTTAAATGGACAAGAGTGTTTTTCAATTCAGTAACTGTTTATTGCGGAGCGTACTGGTAGTAAATAATATATACAGTCTTTGCCCTTGAGAGAACTTAAAGTTTAGTTGAAAGGATCGGAGAAAAACACAAATAACTTTAACTCAAGGCAAGAAAGAGAGGCTACAAAGAGTTGATAGTTTATTGGACAAATCTTTACTAAATAATTAATTCTATGTGCCAACCTCGGTGTGATGGGCTGGGTAAATGAAGATAAGAAACAGGTTGTGAGCTCCCAAAAGAAATAGATGTCTTCCGCAGAGCTGAATTAAAAACAGACTCGTGAAGTGGCAGAATCTGAGAGGAAGCTTAAAGAGCTGGTTGACTTTCAAAGGACAAGGATAAGGTTGGTCATTCTGGAAAGATACTGAGACATTAAGTGAAAGCTACAAGGTAGAAATGAGTGAGGCAGGTTTTGGAGAGAACCAAGTTCATTAGAGTGGCAAGGGAAAAAACGGGTAAATAAGAATGAAATGTTAGGACCTTAAATGTCAGCCTGAGGATTTCATTCATAATTTGAAAAGCAATGGGAAGCCATTGAGAGGTTTGAGAAGCAGAATGACTTTATGGCAGCTGGGATCTGTAAATACGTATCTATTGGGCATGTAGGATGCAGTAAGAAACAAGTTTTCAAAGCTAACTCTGATCAAGTAGCATCATTTAATTACACCATTTTATTACAGAAAATATTTAGGTGATCTAAAGTAAACACATTTTTTCCCCCTAAGATAGATAAAACGCTTTTAAGAGAGTCTCCACTGATGAATTCTCATACCAAACAAAATGCCTTTTAGGGTGTGAGATTACAACTCAGTACAGTTAAATCAGATTTTCTATTTCTGGGAACTAAACTCCCTTTGGTAGTTGTAGAGAACTTCTATTGCAGATTAGAAAAGAAAGAGAAGAACATGAAGTACACAGCAGTTTTTCATAGTTATTCCTGGTGACATTGAAACTGTCAGAGTGCAGACAAAGGAAAGGCATATAAATTAGACAAATAAGAGTTTCTTTAGACTGATCCTGAAAGACAAACAGAAGTATATAAACAGATAATGAACTTGTCTAGGGTGGCCGCTGCTAAATGAGCAAGCCCAGATAGATTTCAACTCCAAAACATAAAGGTCAAGTCACGTTGGATTGCTGTTTCCAAAAGGAGTCATTTTTAGAATAATTGCATTCCACCTATAAATTAGCCAGAATATTTTACATATGTGCCAGTTTTAATTGTATTGCTACTAAGTATATACTGCTAAATATTATTTTAACAATTGATATCCCTACATGTCTTAGAGATTAACTTCAGCAATATAACTTGATGTTTTGTTTTTAATCAAATGAAATAAGAAGATACTTGTTATAGTGCTGTACAATTGAATCTGGCACTTATGAGCACTGAATAAATAGTTCTTTAATGATAGACATGTTATACTAACGAAATATGGCTTTCAAACTATACTGGATTAGGTGGCCAAAAACTCTCTCTGGATTATAAATCCCATGAGATGATCTACAAAAGAAAATTTCTACTATCAATTAAATTTTGGAAATTTTCACATCTCTTTCCTTTGGAAATACATATTGCATATTAGCATAATAAATCTGACATATTCTGCCTTAAAAAAAGAACCATTTTACTTTATTCAACCCAGTGCTTTTCAAATTTATTAGACCGTGCAATCTGTTTAGTTTCTTTTAATGTCTATTCATCTTCCATACTGCTGCTAGGAAATATTACCAGAGAATTAGGAGGACAGCATCACACACTAGGGAAATGTCAATTTCTAATAAAAGACCTGGTCACCACTAACCACTTCCCAATAAAATTGCCACCGTGTCCACCATGGGGTGCTTGAATTTGACAAGGATGCTCATGGGGTTTCCATGGACTAAGTCTTCCTTAGACTTCGTTCACGGAACTAAGACTTTCCATGAACTAAGTGCTACTTAGTTCTGACTCAGGAGTGAAAAACATCTCTGATTATTTTGTCTCCCCATCGCCGTTGCCTCCATCCATTCATTCAGCTAATGCTTTTTTGTGTCCTGACTCTGTGAGTAACCATGATCTATTCTGGAGATAAGTGGTGAGCGGAATCCCATGGTCCTCACCTTCACTGAACAAGTAGTGTAGTGGGAAAAATCCAAGAAGAAAGCCTGGTATTTTTGCCAAGGAAGATACCTCACACTGCGGAAACACAGATTGGGAGCATCCATACTCCTTGGTGGATTAAGGTCATCCTGTGAATAACTAACATCTGAAGAATTGGTAGGTGAGATTAAAAACAAAAAGAATTCAGGCCAGGACTTGGTGCGGTAGAATATGGCTATAGGGGGAAAGGAAGTACAGTAATTCATTCCATCCATGTAATTCGACCCCCGAAGGAAAAGCATTTCCTTACTGTTGCATTTCCCTTCTCAGGAAAGCCTGGGAACCCTATCCAAACCCTGGTATCTGTGGGATGATCCACAGGGGAGGGGAGGTGGCTGTGCCTCTTAGAAGCTTGACCCTCCCTTCCTTGATTAGGTAGCTGTGCTTACCTCAAGGTAAGGGGCTGGGGCTGCACTCTCCCCTCTTCCCCATGATTTCAGCCCAGAGCTCCAAAGGGCAACAGCTAACTTGCAACCCCTCCTGCAGTGCTTCCTCTGCAGTCCTAGCGAGCCCTAGAGAAGCTCCTCTGCAGCGTTGGACTCTATGATTGCAACCATAAGTCAAAGCTAGAAACACTGCATCATGGAGATGGAATATAGCTATTTGAAGTATGTTCACAAAATATGAGATATGTTAGGGTACTGGTGGCCAGGCAGATATGGATCTGTTAACTTCTTGTCAAAACATTGATTTGTCCTTGTGGAGACGGTCCACTGGACTGTTAAATCAATGTGTATGTCACATATAAGCAAAAATAAAGAGTTTCTAAAATTGAAAGTGTCAGCATTATTCACACAAACTCAAAAACACTAAATTGGCAACATTCTAATAGAATGAAGATTAAAATGTTTTAAAAATGGAAAACTGGAATAAGCTATTACATGCAATGTTTCTACATTTTTTTTAAAGGAAACATTCCCAGGAGAATGTGAATAATTTATCATCCTGACCGGGCCACTCCCAATCTTGTCCCTTTAAAGTCAAAGTTGGTGCAACGGTTATGTTAGGCTTCCTAAAGGAGCAAATCATCTCTAATTTCTGTAAATTCATAGTAGCAGTAAAATACTTATGTAGAACAACACACTGCCTATGGTCATCTTGAGATGTATTACACTATTATAAAACTGTAACTCTGAAAAGTTTCAAAAACACGCCTAGCTCATTTTTCTTGCCTCTAGGCATGACTGAGTTGCAAATAATTCCACAAAAATAACTATCTAAAGAGAAGACACAGCAATTATTCTTGTTAGCTACAGGGTTCAATTATATTTATACAGAGACAAATATTTTCCCATATGGCACATTTCTTAATGTTTCCTTATGTTCATATTCAACTAAATTATCAAGAAAATTATTTTATGACTTTATGAACTTTTAAAAAATCCCTGTCATTTATTTGTATTGATATTTCCATTTTTGTCTCAGAGACAGCACTGCCCAGACAAAATTTTAATCACCTCCAGGTGAAATATCAAAAAAAAAATTTTAAGAGTGGTAGGGTAATCTAGCCCTGTACTAAAACATTCTGCTCTTTCCACAGAAATCCAGAAATAAAGCAAGCATGGCTTCTTTCCCTGACACAAGAGTAATATTTTAAAAATATAATGACCAATTTTGGGGGGAATCTGCAGACACCAGATATCCTCTGCGAAGTTTTCACACAGGCTACTTGGCTCCTTTCATCACCGAGTGTACCATGGAACCTCCCTTCCACATCTTGCCCTCCCAGCACTAAGGGCTGCATTGAGGGATTCTAGAACAGTTCTGACATCACACACTAGTTTGCCAACCGAACATGTATTAAGTTCCTCAAAGTTTCTCTCTTCCCCACGCTCTGAAAGCTGCAAGGGAGAGGGCTAGAGTCGAATGGCATGAAAAGGGTAGCATATAACCTTGACACATAGTTCTGTCTCTAACTAGCTTGATGACCTTGGAAATGTCATTTATCTTCTCTGTTTTCAGGTCCCTTGTCATTTAAATGGAATAATGATGCCTTCCTCATAGCACACAATAAGAGTTAAGTGAGATAATTTATAGAAAACATATACTATATGCCCAGATTGTTCCTCAGTCCATGTTTGACCTTAGTGTTTCTATTATTGTTGATGTTCTTGTTGTTAGTAGTATTGCTATTTCTATTGGGAATGCCAAAGCATGGAAGCCCCAAAAGTCCAATGAAGAAGTTCAGGATTAGCATTAGTAGTCACTGGGAGAAGTGTTAGAATTTTATGCTGGCAGGGGCATACACAATGTTTAATAGAGTCAAAGTGATGTGACAAAAATAATAGACAAAATTTTTAGACTCTTAGATTATTACACAAAATATTTCTTTGCCCTGGCTGATGTAACTCAGTGGATTGAGTGCTGGCCTGCGAACCAAAGGGTCACTGGTTCAAATCCCAGTCATGGCACATGCCTGGGTTGCGGGCCAGGTCCTCAGTGGGGGGGTGCTCAAGAGGCAACCACACATTGATGTTTCTCTCCCTCTCTTTCTCCCTCCCTTCCCCTCTCTAAAAGTAAATAAATAAAATCTTTTTAAAAAAGACAAAATATTTCTTTTATGGAGAGATGAGGTATTAAGATGAGCACAAAATCTCTGATAAAGCAAGAAACCCTCTTATTAGTATGCCACTTTATAAATGAAGAACAGAAGGCTTTCAGTATTATTCTTAAATTCCCAGCATGATTGAACTAGGACATCTGAGCCCAAAGTCAATGCTTTATCCACTTACACCATTCTATACCCTCTGCCTTTTGGAGGGCAGTCCTTCCAATGCTCTTCCCCAGCCAGCCAACCTCTTGTGCATTGCCTATTTTGAATTTCCATTGTATATTATGTTCCCTTTATTCTAGTATAGTTATTTATTGTATTTTATCTCTTTCTATTAAATTGTGAGCACTAGGAGGTCAAAGAGAATTTCTTATCCATTTTGTATCTCAATGCCTTACTCATCCTGAGTGCCACCTCTAAAGGCCTGAGTTGTCCAGTGAGGAGGGCAATCAGGGTTCTAGCTGGACTTCTCTGGAATCGAGAAATACCTCTGCAAATGAGGAAGCTTCCGTCTAGAGGTTGGTGTGAATAATAAAGATGAATGAGGAAGCCAGGGTACAAAGTTTAAAGCCTTTCAGATCTAGACTAAGGGTAAATTCTTGAGCTTAGGTATTGTTCCTTGAAGGTTCTGTTATTGGAGAGATTAATCTGCCACAGCAAATTTCAACCAGTGTGCCTCAAGAAGCACATGGTTGTGCTGCAGGGATTTTTAAAACCCACTGTACCTGACAAATTGGTCAGGGGTACTGGCCCCCTTACCTTAGCATGTCAGTGAAAACGACAACAACAGCCTCGTAACAATGGTTGTCCAGTGTGAATCCAAATGATACCTATTTCTGTCAGATTGTCAAAAGATGTATTTTTTGGTGTGCTACAATATTTTAGTAATTTATTGTGCCATGAGATGAAAAAAGTTGAAAATCACTCACCTACCAGCAATACATAAGGGCAGATTAGCAAGAGATGGAGGTTCCAATGAAATCATTCATTAGCTAATTAAATTCCCTCTTCACTCGGTTTTACTATAATTAAAATACAAAAGGTCCGTTTACATTTTGGATGCCTCAATATATATTGAGAAATACAATTTTGGAGTGGGTTTTCCCTTCACTTGTTTCTGCTTTGGTATCATGCTGCCATTATCCGTGTGGACTCACGGTGCTCCGCGCTAAATTCACCAACTGCTGCTCTGCACATTCCCTCAGCCAATTTATTTCAATTTCAGAAGGAGCAAGCGCTCCACAGCGGCTGGCTGCTGACTGCAGTTCTGCACCATCACTCTTCAGGACTGAACTCGTCTCAAGCAAAAAGCTTCCACATGTGAGCGTGGATGTGAACGGTCCCCTGGCAGCGGCACCTTCAGGCCCACTTTCTAGCACAAAATTCTATTTTTATGTTAAAAAAAAAATAACTAGAGAAACTGTAAGGGAAAAGGAATAGAGTGCACAGAGATTTTCAAACCAGTCATTATCTCATGTAAGAATTAGGTCTTGTTCACAACACAGTTGATGCTGGCCAGATATCATAAGTGTTTATGTTTACTTTTGGAAAAAAATTATAGAATTCTTAAGGTAACAACTTAAAACTCATAATTTTCATGGTTGGGAAGCCTGAATGTGCAGGGAATTTTCCTCAAATGGCTATCATCAACTTAAAATACCTAGAGCGTATTCACTAAATAAATTGGTACTGAGCTAGACGCATGGGGAAGACAATCTGTAGCACGAAGCCCATGAAAGTGCCCTTAGTCCATCTGACCTCCCTGATTGTGTCCCTGACTACATCACACGAATTCATGTCTTATAGAAATGATCTAGCCCGTTATTTGACAAGATCCTTTATTCTCAAACGACATTATCATTTATCCCTTTACCTTGCACTCATGAACAGCATATCAGAATGAGGCACGTTGCTATTTAAAATGTGTACTCAGGAATTATTGGTTATGTACTGTCACACTCTAGCTACAATAATGACTTTATCCTATTCTAGAAATGTACACACAACAGTCTGTTGGAGTAGGTTTTCCAAATTTTAGGTTATACATTATCACAAGACTAAACATTTTTGAAGTGTAATTATTACACAAAACTTTTTCATGCAATTTGAATAGAGAAGCCATTTCAGTTGGGTCAACATGCAATTTTCATGCGCTACTATTGGTGCAAAAACAAGCGGCATCCTGCATGTTTTCTCTTGTTTAAAATGGTAATCAAGTTTGTCATCTTCACTAGGTAACAAAGCAAACAGCACTAGTATAGAACTTAGGAAGGAAAAAGAACAGTTAGTGAACTTCAAAGGTGAGTGAAACACTGGACATGTGTTATCTCTGAGTTTCACAACACAGAGATGAAGTAGTTATTATCTGAGTTTCAGGGGTATTAAGTAATTTACCAAATGCATCCTGCCGGCTCTTTAAATAATGTAACTCCACAGGCGTCTGTCCTGAGCACTCTGTTTTCCTACGGTCCATAATTTCCCTGGGTACTCTCCCCTCTTTATATGGTTTCAGTTGCTATGTATACACTTTGATCACTGCTAAATCCATTATTTCTCACAATAACCTTTCTCCTAAACCTCAGACCCATGTACCCAACTGCCTACTACATATCTCCCCTTCCTTGTCCCTAATCAGTCCCTCCTCCAAACATCCATTATTGACTTCCTTGTTCTCTCTAGTATGTCTTCTTTATTCTCTGGTGTTTGCTGGTACTACCATCCGGCCAGGGTAGGTGAGGACTGGTCATCCTATTTTTCTCTATTATCCCTGACCTCCTCTTACAGATTTTACCCTCTCAGTACCATGTTAGCTCAACTAGAGAATCTACCCCTGTCCCCTCTACTCTCACTAACATCTCCTTAGTATTCTATTATCATCTCTTGCCTGGGCTCCTGACATGTTCTCCTGCCTTCAGTTTTCACACTCTCCACACTGCTTGAGAATCTATATAAATAATGCAAATATGCCATTTCCCTTCTTAAAAACTTTCAGTGTCTCTCCACTTCTTGTAGGAAACAGGCTGAGCCCCCTAAGAAGACCTTCCTTGCTCTGGTTCATATTTTTTTTTCCTTAAAACTTCATCTTCTTCATCCTTAACCCTTACTTTTTATTCCCCAGAAACACAGACGCCTTACATTCTTTTCTCACATAGCATGATTTTTCTTTGATCATACTATTCCTTTGGCCTAGAAGTTCCTTCTTTTCTACACCCTTGGTTTCTCTAGCTGACTCCTCTTTACTCTTCAAGATTCAGTAAATGCCACTATCCCCAGAAATCCTTCTCCGAGCCAGGCTAGCAGAAATCAGGATGATGGACTTATATTTGAAAGTTGTTAACCGAGTGTCTGCAGAGCTGCATTGGCTTCACTGGTGTTTGAGCTTAGAGAGCATCAATGTATGCCTGCAAATGAATTGAAAAGCCTAAACCTTGCTGAAACAAATAAAGACGAATGCTGTAAATAATTTTGGAAGATTCCTTTACTTCCTGAATTAATTTGTAAAATCTTTTCTCTAAGCTAAATTACTTAAATAGTTTTATTCTCCCCTTGAGTAACAACAGAAACTAATTAGGCGTCCTCCAAGGCACAGATGGGGAAAATATCATCCTCCCTCCTCTTTTCTTAATCCTGAGTATAACCAGATGTAGTGAAAATCCCAGCTGCCTCTTTAAGGCCTATTGGGGAGCAGTAGGATCCAAGAGACTGGACCAGCCAACCAAGCTTAACATTTGCATCCAAAGCACCCCCACAAGCAATGAATTCAGCTCCCCATTTTACTGCTTGTGGGAAATATTACCACAGAAAGAAGCAGGTCTGTGCTTAGGGGAGAAAGGCATTTACCCAGTCAGAACATCCTTGTGTCTAATGAGGTGATATCAACCCAGGCAATTCAGGAGAACAGAACAATTAATTTATGTATTTTTAAAATGCAAATTGCAAAATTTGAGAGAGAGCTGCTTACAACAGCTTTATGGTACCTGTGCTTCTTGGATTTCAGTTCAGCTCAGACTTCCATAGCCACAGTGTCTAACTTGTCCAAAATGACCCAGCGCATCATATACTGCATGATACATGCTTAGGCACAGTATTTTCTAAGCCACTAAGTCCCTCCGCATATGTTAGCTGAGTGAGAAAATGGACTCTGTATGAAAAATTTATCTTTATCAAAAAGTTACATGTTTCATCTGATTAAATATGTGATTAAATTCTAAGAGAATTTCTTAAGTGGTCATCGTTGCAGTTCGGGCTCAGGTAGTCATCACCTGAGCCAGGTTCCCTGCTCTGCCGCGGAGCATGGAAAGCGTGCAACAGGTCCGCGACTCACTGATGACTGCGCTGGGCAGTGTCGGCCTTGACCCCGCGTCCCCTGATGGGGGGAGGAAGTTCCACTATACCTTGAAAACATCCCCTTTTTTCAAAACGTAATTATTTACAAAAGTGAGCCAGTGTTCAGGGTAGTGAGCTAGAATGTCTCAAACCAGCAAAATCATCCACATGTTGTCACTAATTACCCTTTACAGAACAGCGGCGCCTTGGTCCACAATGTCGCCCTGCCTTCCACAATGCCCCATGGTCGGGCTCTGCTTCTCTTCCCTGAAATTACTCCTAGCCTGTCCTTCCCTTTCCTTCTCCTCTGGCAAACCCATTCCCCAATTACGGAGATCCCATAGTTCACGCTCGCATTGCCCTTTGCCCTGCCTGACCTCCAGAACGGGGCACTGAGTTGAGCTACTGCGAGGCGGAGGCTTAGAGCCGCCTCTTCCCAGGCATGTCTGGCCTTGTCATATGAACCTTTGCGGTCTGTAGTCTCAGGCAGCCTCCAGGGCTAATTGAAGGTGAAAGCTTTCTTTGTCTTTTGGGTTTCTCTAACATCCTATAACAATCTGGAATAAAATGTAGAGTACACTTTCAAGTGGCATCAAGTAGACCTAAAAGGAAAGAGAGACTGCATTTGATATTGGTATCCTCTCATTGATTTCAGAAGCAGGACCTCAGTAACAGTGCCTTCAATTTTACCCTTTCATCCTTTCCCCACTCAGGGCTCATTAGCTAGCGAGGCATCACCCCCTACCTCCACCAACACCCACAAGCTGCTCCTGTGCCCATCCCGTGCTACGGATGTTTCGGGTTAGGTGTAAGGTCAGGCTACTGACTACTAACAAGCAGTGAGCCTGTTTACCTTGTGTAGTGAGCCACCTGAGATACAACTAGAAAAGCATTTCTTTTTAATTGGCTGCTTTCAAAAAGAAAAAAAATCTGCTCAAGTAGTGTTTTTAATGCCCCGAGGACAGACCTTGCGTACAGGAAAACCTTGCTTTTGATTGATTATCAATAACGTGTGAAGGTGCTGAATACAGGCAACATAGTAGGTGCCATTCGAGTCAAGGAGCATTTACTGAATTCTCAACGCAGGCGAGCCTGACACATGGAACGCTGAGAAGTCTGCACCCCCTGGGAGAAGGGAACTAAAAAGCTGCATTTAAGCACACATTTTAATGAAACTGCTCCCCTTCTTCATCGCTTTTCAGCACTTTCTAAAGTAGATATCTTCCATCCTGTTTCCTGGGAAGATTTACAAGAGCCCTCAAATTACAAAACTATAGTGCATGTCTTAAGCACACTCTTTTTTCAAACTCATCATCACTCATATAATTAGAGATAAAGACTGTAGAAATCATATGAAATTCCTTTGAAAAAGGTGAAACAAATTCACACTCCAAATAAGGGTGTGAATTTTTAACTAGTTATTAAAAGTGTTCTTTAAATTGAACTCTTATTGAACTTGAATACATCTAATTCAGATTCCAAATGTGATAAGAAAAACAAATTTTTCTAGTCATATAAGTTCCATTCATTTTATTGCCTATAAATTAGGTCTGGTAAGCTTGAGTGAGGGATATGAAAATATTTGAAGTATGATGATACTTAAGGTGATGGTTTATATTTCGATCATATTGCTTAAGACAAAGTTAAAATTCTAACTATTAATGCAACTTGATTTATATTTTTAATAAATGATACTTTCTAAATAAGATGATCATTAACATCTATCACTTTTAAAAGCATTTGGACTGAAAACAAAGAATTATGTCTAGAGAAGAGCTTGGTTTTACAAAAGAGATTTTACCCTTCCTTGTGGAGACAAGTGCTGTGGCCAGTCACAGAAACGTGTGTTTAATTCAGTTATGACGGAAAGGATGAAATGTCTTTCAAAAGCTTCAAATTACTTTGCCATTTAATCCACGTGTTTCTAATAAGCTATAACACTAAGCAATATAGAAGCTTATGGATTCTAGGCAAAACTTATCTTAGGTTTCCATCTATCAAAATTGTGTCTACGTTGGCTGCCTCTGCATCACAGCCCTGATCGTCAAGTTCAATCCTTTGGGTCCCTCATTGTTTCTAAAGGCCTCTAACTCAAAGCACCATGTGCCTGGGTGTGCGTGCATGTGTGCGAGGAGTAGTCGCAGAGAGAAAACAGAAAAGGACAAGTGTCCCATTAACAAGTTTGTAGAAGTGGTTTTTAGATTCTTTAGCTGTTACTTCAGAAATCATGAAGGAAGGGAATCTTAGTGAAAACAAGATATGGAATTGCATTACAAATAATAACACCTAACGTCTATTTCATTTGATCCTCTAGATCAGTGATTTTCAACTGGCATGCCGCAAGAATTTTTAAAACGTGATAGTGAGTCAGGGGCACTGACCTCTATTCCTTATTGTCAAATTAAAACCATGACTACAGTCAATACAACAATAGGCATATGGGAAGAATGAATCAAAATTATACACATTTTTTGGTCAGATGGGCAAAAAGTATATTTTTGGTATGCTGCAGTATTTTTGTAATTAGCTTATGTGTGCCATAAGAAGCAAAAGGCATACCTTGAAGATACTGAGGGTTCAGTCCCAGACCACCCCAGTAAAGTGAGTATCTCTGTAAAGTGAGTCCTAATGGAATATCTTGCCTTCAACATGTGAAAAATGCAACACCAACACCTGTGAAATGCAGTAAAGTGTAGCATGATTAAATGAGGTATACCTGTACTAACATCATTCCCGTTCTACAGATAAGAAATTGAGGCTCATTGGGATTGAGGGACTTGTTCAAGCCTGTGCTTGTAACTAGATCACTGAATTATTCTATAGCAAACATTTTATGTACTGACATTTTTAAAACTCATCTACTGCATAAATCCAGCTCTTTTGTGCATATACCTTTTTCCCTCTGGCTAAAATAAAATTGAAGCACTTTACATCTCCTTAATTGCCAGCAGGTGTCTGAAGGTTTAGCTTTCCATTTATGGTGTCAGAACTCAATGAGCTCAAGTTAGTGATTTTGGTATACCCGAAACAAACATGCTTGCTTTTTGAACATTAACGGAGTTTTTTCAAAAAAGTTTTTACCAATAAATTAACAAAAATGGAGGTAAAAACTTCAGAATAGCTTTCCTCTTCCCTTTAAGTGAAGAGGAGACTAATTAAGCACTGCTTTGGACACCAGTGGGAGAAAAGTCTTTCCCTCCCCTCTTCTGTTTTGTTGTTTCTCTTGTCATATTCTGGCTAACATTTACCAAGCACATACTATGTGACAGACACTGTAACAAGGACTGTAACTATGTATTCAATGCTTGTCAGCACTCCATGAGGTTTCCATGAACCAAGTCAGAGTTAGGTTGCCAGGATCTGCTCTCTAAATGCCAGGCTGTAATTCACACGTTGACTCTGCCCTAAGCATAAGTGGAAGTAGATTGCCTTTCATAGTTCTGTCATTTGCCTCAAGGAAGAATTCTGCAGCACCATTACATAATAGAAATAGCCTAGACACTCAATGTTGGAATACTTCCCTTGCATTCTCTTTTTATGTGATCTTGGAGACAGTACCTAACTTCTTCTCAGGACTTCCATTCTCTCATCTGAAAAAGGACACCAAACCCAAGGGATTATCATGAAGAATTTCGATAACTTATAGATAACCTGGAAGTAAGAGGTATAATAAAGTAATATTGTTTTCATCATTATCATCATCATCTTTATTAAATGGTACATTCTCAGATTCTTTAGGAAAAAACAAGTAGGAAATGAACAGAAAATGTGAACTCTTGATAATGTTATTGGATACATTGTATATATACAACTATGTATTATTGTCATTTTATATTTGATGATTATAAAATTATATTCCAGCCCTGGCTGGTGTAGCTCAGTGGATTAAGCATGGACCTGCGAACCAAAGAAAATTATATTCCTATTTTTTTAGATTATCTATCAAATGCCCAGCCATAGAGGTTTGAAAAATTAAATAGGAAGCAGTCTAAGTGAAATTAAACTTAATTCATTTCAAATGAAGCTGAAGGTGGGGAAAAGAAGATTAGAGATTACTCCAAGAAAGAAAGGAGAAAAAAAATATCACTGAGGAACTTCCAGCCAAGATGGAGGCGTAGGTAGACATACTGTGCCTCCTCACACAACTGAAAGAGGGACAACATCAATTTAAAAACAAAAAAACAATGAGAACTAATAGAAAATCGAACTGTATGGAAGTCCAACAACCAAGGAATTAAAGAAGACATGTTCATCCAGATTGGTACGTGGGGCGGAGCCAGATTGGAGAAGGCTCGTGGCAAGATGGTGGTTTGAAGGGTGGGCAAAACTGTGGTTGGTGGGGGAGACCGGGCCGGCAGACCCAGCTAACCTGCAGCTGGTGCACCTGGCGAAACACGCAGCTAACGGACCGGACCCAACCCTGTGGGGCCCAGGCTGGTGGAGTGGACAGTCCTGCATTCGCACGCAGATAAACTGGGAGAAAAAGCTGGGGAGCGAAACAGACCATGCAGCCCAGGGTCTCAGCTCTGGGGAAATAAAGCCTCAAACCACCAACTGAAAACACCTATGGGGGTTGAGGCGGCAGCAGGAGGAACTCCCAGCCTTATAGGGGAGTTCATTGGAGAGACCCACAGGGCCTAGAATGTACACAAGCCCACCCGCCGGGGAATCAGCACAGAAGGGCCCAATTTGCTTGTGGGTAGCAGAGGAAGTGCTGAAAATTGGTAGAGAGTAGAACAAGTGCCATTATTTCCTCTCAGACCCCTTCCCCACAGGCAGCATCACAATGCAACGAAGTGGGTTGCCCCACCCTGGTGAACACCTAAGGCTCCACCCCTTATACATAACAGGGGTGTTGAGGGAAAAAAAAAATGGCCCAAATGAAAGAGCAGATCAAAACTCCAGAAAAATACAACTAAGCCACAAAGAGATAGCCATCCTATCAGATGCACAGTTCAAAACATTGGTAATCAGGATGCTCAAAGAACTGGTTGAATTTGGTCACAAATTAGATGAAAAAATGAAAACTACACTAAGTGAAATAAGGGGAAATGTACAGGGAACCAATAGTAATGGGAAGGAAACAGGGTCTCAAATCAATGGTGTGGACCAGAAGGAAGAAAAAAAACATTCAACTAGAAAAGAATGAAGAAACAAGAATTCAAAAAAATGAGGAGATGCTTAAGAACCTCCAGGACATCTTTAAATGTTCCAACATCCTAATTATAAGGGTACCAGAAGGAGAAGAAGAAGAGCAACCAATTGAAAACTTATTTGAACAAATAATGAAGAAGAACTTCCCCAATCTGGCAAAGGAAATAGACTTCCAGGAAGTCTAGGAAGCTCAGAGACTCCCAAAGAATTTGGGCCTGAGGAGGAACGCACCAAGGCACATCATAACTACATTACCCACGATTAAAAATAAGGAGAGAATCTTAGAAGCAGCAAGAGTAAAGGGGAAAGTTATCTACAAAGGAGTTCCCGTAAGACTGTCAGCTGATTTCTCAAAAGAGACCTTACAGGCAAGAAGGGGCTGGAAAGAAGTATTTGAAGTCATGAAAGGCAAGGACCTACATCCAAAATTACTCTACCCAGCAAAACTTTCATTTAGAATGGAAGGGCAGAAAAAGTACTTCTCAGATAATGTCAAGTTCAAGGAGTTCATCATCACCCAGCCTTTATTATATGAAATGTTAAGGGGATTTATAAAAGACATGGAGTGTTATCAACAGAGGAGTGGGAGGGGGACAGAGGAGGAAAAGTACAGAGAATAAATAGCATAAATGGTAGGTAGAAAACAGGTAGGGGGGAATTAAGAATAGTATAGGATATGTAGAAGCCAAAGAACATATGCATATGAGCCATGGACAAGAACTAAAGGGGGGGGGGGATGGCGGGGAGGTGCAGGGCGGAGGAGAATAAAGGGGGGATAATGGAACAACTGTAATAGCATAATCAATAAAATATATTTAAAAGAAAAAATATCTCTGAGAGGAAAAAAGAAAAGAAAATATGCTAGGTGTTTTTTCTCCATTCTCTGCCCTGGTGTGATTTTTCCCCTAGAGACTACAACATTCACATATGCATACTTGATTCTTATTACTTCTGGTGAAGAATAATTCATCCCCTCATTGATGCATGTCAGGGCTTAGCAGATCTATGTCTCAGAAAGTTAAGCCACAGAACCCTAAAAAAATGGATGGAAACTATTGAAAACTGCATAAGTATAAACTTAATTTTTCTTCTTAGCCCAAGACTGCATTTTTTCTTTGACAGACATTGTAAAGTAACACAAATGTTTAGAGTTCTTGGCTTATTTATGCAATATTTACAATATGAAAAATTCATATTGTTCTCTCAACTGCTAGATAGGCGTGTCATGTTCCTGAGTGAGGGACAGTCACTCTTCCCGCAACAGGAAACCTCCTGGCCCCTCTGGCCTCTGATCAAAGTCTGACTTCTCAAAGATGCTTTTCCTAACTTCCTCATAGGCAGAGAATTCCGCGTCCCATCATGCCCTCCCCTCCTTGTCCAGCTTTCTCTATATTTTCTTCAGGGCATCTGTCACCTTGTGACATCAGCTGCCTGTTTAGTGTCATTCTTACCCCATTAGAACGTAAGCCCCAGGAGACCAAAGACCTTCTGTTCTCTACTGTATGGCATGAAGGAGGAGTCCGTAATTATTAGTTCAATGGGTGTGAGTTGAAGAACTAGAAATTTTAGAAGAACAAAGCCCTGATTTGTTCTCAGAAACTGGCAAAAATTAGTATCAGCACAGTTGAAATGAACAGCTTGTATCTTTTTTCTTATGTAATCCTGTGTATATGTGCGTGTTTGTGTGTGTGGAGAGAGAGAAGGGGAGAGGCCGTGGGAGGGGAAAAAATAGCGAATATAACAGTATTAAGAGTGTTTTATAATATTCTAGAATTGTCACTTAAGTAACTCCAGTAAAACACTTCTGGGAAATTTGCTTGGGTATGCAGTCAAAGCCACCAAGGAAGAACTTTTATGATCATCCAGAAGGGATTCTTTTTCAAAAATTGAGGTTTTTTTGCAGTGAGCTGTAATTAGGTGACCATATAATTTAGGTACTAAAGAGAGACATTTTTGAGAGTTAGAGGAGATGCGAAAACAAACTAACAGATTTTAGTGGATCTGCACCGGGCTCTGCCATGGGCACGTCGGGACACTTGGCTACTCCAGCAGTACCGGCCATGACCTGTGTATCATCTGTCACCCCATGCTTTGTATCCCCCACCATCTCTAACGGAGCTGCACCTTCGCAGTGCTCAGACACAGCCCGTAAGCGTCCTGTTTCTGCACATCTTGTCTGGATGGCAAACGGCTTTGGAAGCTGCCATCTATAGCCAAAGGCAGGCTTTTTGCTTGCAATCCATTATAAAAGATTTGGGTTTTCAAAGCGTAGGATTCCTCAGCTATGACACAGACCCACTCTGTGTGCACACATTACCCAGCCAGGCCATGTCACATAACACTCGTGAGACTGGGTATCGAGGGGGGAACTAGCACAAGTATAAAGCTCATGTTTCTTGCTGTGCCATGAATAAAATTCCTTTATCTTTGGGCCAGGAGACTCATGTCTTCTGCCAGCACTCATGAATTTATAGCAGGCTAACTTGTTAACTTGTAAGTAGGGCAAAATATCAGCCTCTTCATGGCTGTTAACATGTATGCATAAGGCAAGGGCGGAACTAATAACCATAGTGATAATGATATTTAATCCAGCTGAGTCCTAGAAAGGGCACTGGACCGGAGTCTAGGGATAAGTTGTAATTCCACTGGACGACAACATTTTGAGTGACTCTAAGAAAATTACTTCAAAAATTTCTCTGGTCCTCAATTTTCTCAGCCATAAACTAGTCAGGGGAGACAGGTAGACTTCTGATTATAAATTCTTTGACTTGTGACTCTTTCAGTGTGTCTCATGACTCTCTCTCTTTCTGCATGTGGTAACTTAAAAATCACAGAGTACCAAAAGTGGAGAAACTCTTTAGAGTTCATCTATTCTAGAGATTTAGATAACTATGTTCTGATAAATCCCACCATTCTTCCAAGATTTGAGAACTCCAAAATGCTTTATTGATTTAATTTTCACATAAATCTTAACTAAAATAATGTTTCATAGTTTTAAATCAAAACAGTAGCCCTGGCTGGTGTGGATCAGTGGATTGCGTGCTGGTCTGCAAACGAAAGAGTCCCCGGTTTAATTCCCAGCCAGGGCACATGCCTGCATTGCGAGCCAGGTCCCCAGTAGGGGGCACACAAAAGGCAACCACATATTGATGTTTCTGTCCCTCTCTTTCTCCCTCCCTTCCCCGCTGTCTAAAAATAAGTGAAAGAAATCTTAAAAAAATAATAATATGGACATGCAAATGTGTTACAAGCCGAAAATGCTGACACAAAGACCAACAATGAGCTAACATATCTTCATTACAAAATGCAAATGCCACACAATCCAATTTCTAAAATAAACCTACACTGATGAAACAGTTCTCTCAATTATTATTTATATGGGGAGCTAAAAACAACAAATGACTTTGAAAAAGCTGTTTTCATCAATCAGAGATAGGAAACATTGATGTACGGCAGGAATACTTGTCTGATGAAAGGAAGAATAGTGAATGGGGGTGACGAGAAGAAACCAGATGAAGGAAGCTAAGTATATGTGTATGGAGTTATTGAAGGTTATTTTTTTCCTTCTGAGTTGAGGACCCCATTTTCTCTCTTTTTCAGTCAGGTAGTTGAATTTCACAATAACTTGGAGTAGCTTTGTTGCTATTAGAATATAGTTATACTAGGTTTCCCCAAACAAGCAGTTTTCTTTTGTTTTTGGCTTGGCATTGCTACGCCCCTGTATGAGATGATGGACCTGAACTTGGGAGGATCCAGCCAGCATGGAAAAGAGATATGTATAAAAGGCAATGTGGGAGAAGAAATGCTGAATTCAATGGCTGATTGATGTACAGAAAGATTGCTCTTGCATCTCAGTGATCGGGAAAATGATGGCAACCTTGACAAGTAGGAAAGTTGCAGTTTTGAATGAAAAAATCATGAGCACAATTTTAGAAAGCTGGAGTGTGAAGAGACAGCAGGCCATCTGGCGTAAATCCCCAATGAACAGATCAGAACTGAGCAGAGAGGCCTAGCTAGAATTATGGATTTGGTCCCCATCCGCATCTATAGATTGCAGGCTTCGGGTATCACAAATTATCTGTTATTCTTGAATCTGGAAGTGCCAGTTATGCTGGCAATTTTCTGCCACTCTTTCCAATAAAAAGTTCACATTATGATTTCACTCTGACTCAGTAAATTGCCTCAAATCTCATACAACACTTTCCTTGTTGCAAGTGACAAACCCGAATCTACCTCCACTTGAAATATAAAAGTTTAAAAACAATGTTGGGTATATGTAAACTGAATAATTATATCTTACTTTACTTAAGTCATATGGAAGAGTGAGTTAAATAATAATAAATCATTTTCACCAGTCAATGCAAGTAATTTGGGTTGACAAAGGCATATTTAGATGACTATAAAAAGAAAAGGAGACCTGAGATTTCTGTTTGATTGTGGGATGTATAGCATAATCAAAATGACAAGGTAAATGCTGGGGAGCATTTTTCTGAATGTTGGGAAAATTGACTGAGTATTCAGCAGAAGCTAAATGAAAATGTCAGGGTAATGGTGAAGATTTTGCACTTTCGCACACTCCAGTGATTGGAACATATCAAAATTTGATTGTGACTTCATGAAAGTAGGAAATCGAACTTTCAAAGACCACCTAAACTACAATATACTAGAATGCTTTTTTAATTTTTCATTCCAGGTTTTTAAAATATGCACTTTTTAAGTAATATGTTATTTTGTTCATGTAATGTATGGCTCACTCATCACATATCACCCCTTGAATCAGCAGATTTACAGAAAATGTTTCAAAGCTTTTCTCAGATACTAATAAATAAGTGATAAGGGTTCTATGAGTATCTTGTACCTACCACAAGCATGGGCATTATGGAAGTTTAAGCTAAAGAAATTACAATCTATTAGGGAGGCAAGATTGTATACTCATAAAATAATATTCAACATTCCACTCTGTGATAAGGAGGAGAAAGAGTTGGGTGGAAACCCGGCCTGGTTTCAGGAGCACCTGTTTTTGAGTGAGAAGGGCTCTTGTGAGGACATAGCCTGTCCAACACCATGCCTTCACTTCTAGGGCCACGGGAGATGGGTTGGTGGTGGGAGGTAGATGCCTATCCTCTTGGTAGAGGTAGAGGACTGAGGAATTCAGGTGTCCTTCGGCATGGTTGAGTTTCTAAACAAATGAGATCCTAGCAAGAGTAATTAAAATAAGCTGCTAATTAACAGCTTTTGATTTCAGAACTGGGGGGGCGGGGACAAATCAGAGTGGCAAGCTTTCACAAGTCCTGTCCCTGAAGCCCAGAAGGGTAGCCTGAGACCACACTGCCTGGAAATTTCCAGAATGCTTGCGAGGACTTGGGTTGAGTTTAGCTTATTCTGGAAAATATGTCTCTATTTAGAATACATTGCGAATCCCCAAATTTAATATTTAGACAGATAATCATTTAATTGTTCATTATTATAAAAATAAATGGTGAATGTGGGGGAAGGGGAATAGTAATGGAAAAATAAAGTAAAAATTTAAAAATGAAAAAATTAATCAAAAAAATAAACACCCCATTCTAGTTAGTAGACATCCTTTCAGCTTTAATCTATTGATCTCCTTTTAACAGCCAGACATCTGCTAACTGCATAATCTCGGTGAGAGGTAATACAATACCTTGAGGTTGGTACTTTAGTATCCCATTTTACAAGAAAAACAAAATGACATGGAGAAGTGAAGTAACTTGTCCAGATTCATCAGCTCACATGAAGTGAGGATGGAACTGAACACGCTGAAGCCGAAGTCACCCTTTTAACCACCACCCTGTGTTACAGCGCTGACCAGCGGCGCCCTTCATGTATTCCCTGTGAATGTGCTGGGCAAGCTGGTTCCTGACTGCAAACAGACTTCTGGTTTTCAAATATTTTTCTATTACACATTACTATTATGTTATTTTCCATAGCTACTAATCATATATTAAACCCCAATAATGATGATTATTACTGAAGTTGGCTAATGCGTCTCTGTAATTTTCATTTTTAACATGTTATCTAATGCATATGTTTTGCTTAGACAGTTCTTCTTGGCCAATAATTTATTACTTTTCATTAAACCAAGAGAAAGCTCTAATCTATTAAATGATTTTATTACAGGTAAATAGTAAATCTCTTATAGAGAAAAACATCATGTTCTTTTGTGTGTTTTTCATTAATTATAATGGCAACTGATCAATTTTAAATATGGGCTTCTTCTGTATATTAAAATTGATTTCCTTCTCCATTTTTAATTCTGCAGATATTATTTATCCAAGAAGCAAGGAAAATTATCAATTATTTTCATTGTACCATGTGTACAAGCTATGGATAGTCATTTCTGTAGGTCGTATCAAATATTTTTCCAAAATATTATTCCTTTGCATCTGAAAACAGCAATAACAACAGTTAGGTCTACCATTTCTTGACTGACTGATATGTTTCAGGTAGTATACATGGAACATTTCTGTACTTGGCACTTTATATTCATTATATCATCATTATCCATAACCATCCCACAAAGAAGCTTTCTTTACCCACCATTATGTGACAGCAGTGTAGCTCAGAGAAGTTAATAACTCTCCCAACTCATAAATTAGAAGTGAGGGAAAGCTGCTTTCGGAACCAGGATGGCCTGTCTCCTCACACTAACTTTTTACCCTATCGTTATGCTTCCTCCAAGTTGCCTTTGAAAGTATTGAAAATGAAACTGTCCATGTAAACATAAGAGCTTGAGCTCATTTAATTTTTGGCTTGTACTTCATAAACACTTAACACATATTCTTTGATCTTAGGCAGTAAAAATTAAATTTCGCTACAGTTCTATAATTTGCTTCTTTGGATATTTAGTATCATGTCAGCCTTTTGTGAGCACTGCTGACCTTTCCCGGCACTGGTGTTTCATATATATTACCCTGCTTTTGCAGTGACTATGGATATTTCTTTCTTTATCTCTGCACAAATCCCTCTGCTGACATGTTGTTAGCAGGTATTTATTGTACTCTACAAGCAGTAATGGATAAAAATATAATCTTAGATATACACGCCCTTTCTCAACCCCCAACACATGCTGAGTTAGCCATCGTGACATTCATAGATATTTATTTCATCGTGAGCAGAAGAGCAACATAAATAATTAATATTGACTTTCCCCATCTTGCTTCTCAGCCATATAGCTTTCATGAGTTTTGATTGATAGAGAAATATTTTATCTCTGAAGCTCTCTGACATTTAAATGTTTAGTTTCCATTTCATAGTGCACTAAATATTACTGGGGTACACAAAAAGAACTGTTAAAAGAAGCAGTAATTTAAACTACAAACTTGAGAAATCAACTGAAACCAAAACATCTGTAAGATTTTGAAAAGATCACTAGAAACTTATATTCTCATCAACCTTATATTTTCAGTCTTGATGAGTGTATGGTATTTTATTTCCCAAATGCAATATTACCAATAACTAGTAATCTATTAGTACTTATGACAATCTCCTCATGTACAAGCAGATCACTCTCTCTGACTTCCATTCACCTCCCTCTGTTGACCCTAGCCCTGCAACTTAGGACAAGTTCATGAACTTCTCCAAACTTCTTTCCTCACCTTTAACATGTAAAATTAAAATGCACAAATTAAATGAGAATATGTAGCATATTATTGACATACACATAAGCAAATATGCATCATGTGCTATATCAGCAAATATATATGTATAGAAATATATATAAAGCAATGTCTGGTATATATGTAGTAGTCTCAATAAGTATTAGTTCTCTCCTTTTCCTCTTCATATATATATCACATACTGTGTACATATCTGTTAAATACATTATACCTTACCACATACTACTCAGCATGTATGTACTATTAAGTATAATATATAAGTATACATGGTACTCCATCACATACTTTATCTCCTCTGTACCACATGCTCTGTGCCCATGCATTAAATACAATATGCTTTGCAAGGCTTTTCCTCAGGATGGGACCGGTATGAGGCAAGTGCACAAAACCCAAGATTCGGGGGCAAGAAAAAAAAACTAAGTAATCAAGTCAATGTTTGAAGGCAATGTTTTAAAAACAAGAATTCATCCAATATCCCATGATGAACAAAATATCGAAATATTGTAAAAAGGCAAGATCGGTGTTACTGCTCTCCCTCCCCCACCCCGCCCAGGCTCTGAGATGGCTCGTCCCGCACTGCTTCCAACAGAACTCCGTGAGCACGTGTCGCTCTCGGAGCCTCCGTGTCTGCGAACTCAGTCCTTTCCTGAGGGGCCTCACACTCACCCTCTCTTCCCAGTCTGAGGCTGCAAGGTCCAGGGCCTGCAGCTGGAGAGAGGACTCGAGGCTGAAGTAAGAGCGGAGAACTTGAGAAGGCAAGAACGGGCAAGCCCAGGGGGCACGAGCTCTAGCCACGGGAGAGCGTCAGTCGCAGAACTTGCCGGTGGAGAGGCCCCGGACCCTGTCTCTTTGCCCCTTCTACGTCAATGTCCTCATTCAGGAATTCCTTCTGACCATGACAATGAACAAATTTCCGTGTTTTTGTAATGATTTTGAGAAGTACAAAATATATTTCTGAATCCTCTTAGGTCTGTAAGTTTAATATATGCATAAGCAAATATATATTATATACAATTTACCATGTTTTTTGGACTATAACACGCACTTCTCCCACAAATTTGGGAGGAAAATGGGGGTGCGTCTTATAGTCCGAATGTAGCTTACCTGGATGCTTACATTTACATTGGTGAAATATGTTATTTATGTTATTAAATATTTTACCACATTTTTTGCTTCAAAAATTTTTTTCCTATTTTCCTCCTCTAAAACCTAAGCACAGCTTATGGTCTAGTGCATCTTATAGTCTAAAAAATATGGTAATATGTCAGCATATGTGTATGGATATAAGTATACATGTATATTGAATATATATAAAACAAATAATACCTGTCATATAGGCTTTCAAAAGTTCTTTTTCTTTCAATTGGACTTGAAAAAAAGGCCCTGATAATTAATAGTTATCTAGGTACTTAGCATACATAGGTATGGAATTGATTTTAATAGTGCAATTGAGAAATTGGAATAATTACATTCTCTTTTGATAATATTTTCCTATTATTTCATGTTGCATCTATTCCCAAACATTTAAATTAGCCTCTACTAAAAGCAAATCGTAGGCCAAGTTAGAGTGCTTGGTGTTCCTTGGTTTTGATGGGTTCTCTCACTGAGACAAGACACACTGCCCTCTGTGGTTACCCCAGGAGCAAGAATTGTTATCAGCCGCAGGTTAACCCAGTAAACAGAACTGCCAGGCAGCGGAGCAGAAAGAGTGGGTGACAGGGCTTCAGGTTCCAAATGAAGTACAAAACCTATCTGCCATCAGTGCTGCCATGTATGCAGCACTTCAGGTGGGCTGTGGGTTGGCAGGAAAATACCATAGGAACCTACAGAAAGTCCCTGATTTATTTAAGAGTATGCTGAAATTAATGGAAACACAGTGACTCCCTGCAGCGGGAGCAGATAGGCAGCATACGGCTTTCCTCTTGCCCCTGGATTCCCTGAGAGGCATGCAGCTGCCAGAGCTCGCTCCACCTGGGGAAGGCCCTGCTAGCATTGAAAATAGAGCCAAGTCTTTGCTATGCCACAGTCTTTCGAAACATGGGGCATGCAACTCCAGGCCAGAGGCTAATAACCTCTGTATTTCTATTAAGGGAACATTTCCAAACTTTAGATGCTTTGGGTTCTTCTACAAGTGCTCACCATGAAGCCAACATCTTATTCTGGTATAAAAAGGAGAGTCAAGTTTCCCTTTACAGTATATCTGCCTCTAGAATTCTGGTATCTCCAAAAACCATTTTCTTCTAGCAGAACACCCCTTGATACAGAGTTAGTGAACTGTTACTAGGTGGTTCCAATATACAGTTTGGTCTGGAGATAACAACAAATTAACTTCTATGAAATACATTCAGTTCTCACTATATGCAAAGCTAAGTGTACGTTGATTTCTCAGAGCAAAGGAATGGGTTTGAACCCAGGCCCACCTGACTTATAAGACAGTGTGCCTCATTACCATGTATCTCAGTCATCTGGGATGCTTATGAAATGTGCAGTTTCTGGGCATCTCCCTAGATTTACTACTATATTATAACCTTAGGGGATGGAGCCCAGAATAGTGGTGTTTACAACCTCCAGTTGATTCAGGCACATTAAGCTTGCACATCACCTATTTGCATCCTGATTGCATTGACTCCTGTGGGATTGGAGGTTCTGGTTGTCTTAGGGGAAGATGCACACAGGTAAACACTGTGGCAACTGCACTTCGCCCCCCCCCCCCCGCAATCACCACATGGTTGCTTGGCCTCAGTGTACTCTGCCCACTCTCCCAACCCGAGCTCTGCCTGCCTGTCTCAGAATGGGCTGGCAGTCAGGGCCGCACACAGTCAAAGGGGCCAGCTTCCCAGGTGGTCGTCTTGAAAAAATACACCAGCTTTTCTCCCTTATCTTCTATCTTGAATTCTGTTAAAACAAAGACTATTTTTATCCATGGAACCAAGCATGCCTACCATCTGTTTCCTTTCAGATACCAGAGTTTTATGTTCTTCCTTCAGCAACTTATGATGCTTATTCATCCTCATCTGCCCTTGCATCAGCTTTATCTGATCAGATGTAATCTATACATGCATACACTAATCTATTCTCCATGTTTCTTTTTATTCCCAATGTAGGCCTAAGGAATTTTGTATTTTAATAGCTTGTGATATTCTCTGGATTCCGTATTTCTTTGAAAATGTACAGATATTATATATTTGTATCTTTGCTGTATTTTAAGTTTATCTATTATTTAGGAACATGAAACATTACACATGATACGAAACAGACATGCTGCACTGGATGGTTTAACTAAAATAAGCAATTTGTTTGCTTCCATTAATACTGTTGTGGTTATATAGGTTAACACATGAAAAACTCGAATATATGCAAATTGACTTGGGTTTTATAGCACCAGACGAGTAAAACCACTGTTCTATTTTGTTAGTGAAAAAAATCATTGTGTAATTGGGGCAAAAATCGAAAATATTCAGATTAGTAATGATTGTTTGGATGTGGAAGGCTAGACGTTATTTATCTAAAAAATACATGTGAACCTAAAACTGCTATAAAATAACAGTGCCTTGAAATATGTGTAAATAAACCGTTATTCAGAAATAGTTTACTTGATACAGTTAAGTTAAGCCCAGGATGTGACATGCATTGCCTCCACTGCTCTCATGATCTTCTGTCATTTCTTGATCCCATACTTTCTAAGGAGTATCCTGGGGATGTAAGAACACATCGCATTACGATGCCTAACTCATTGAGTTAAACCGCGTATGTCATTGACTTGGGATTCTTCAGGGGGCTCCTGTAGTACATCAGGACCCAGCTTAGCTAGCAGCAATTCAAGATGCAGAATTAGCACATGGTTTCTCGGGGAGTGCCCTTGAATGTACCTGCATAGCTATCTTTTGTAAGGCCTGAGCAGAATTGCTGAGAGCCAGATAGGAAGCAGGTTTCAGGCACCATGCAGTCATCCTGTGTGCATCTGCCTAGTTTGGCATGTCAGGACAGGGCCTCGGGAAATGTCAGGATCATTGGTGAGTGATTAACACACACACAGTGCAGGTCACTGAGGCACCAGGGGACCCCACTTCCTCACGATACAGAACCACTATGCAGAATTCCAAAGTGACCCCTGTGGTGCCAGGTAAGCAGCTCACCTTTAATTCTAAATACTTTGAAGTTACTGTGAAAAATAATTGAGAATTTAAGACCCTTCTCTACTATTACTTGAAAACTTACATTACTCATCTTTTTATGAGGGGGCTTAAATATATGCATTTTCTGGAAGTGACTAAAGATGGAAATAAATACATTGCTGGCTGGGACAAGTAAACTGAAAATGTGGACAGAAAAAAAAATCACCCTTCATGTAGACCAACCATGAGAGACTTAGCAATAAGACTTTTTCTTATCTCACATGCCAGGAAACCATCACTTACTAAGATAGATAGAATGGAATGTTTTCACTTGGCAAAATGCTCGGAGGTCGAGAAAAATTTAATCAATCACATGTGAACATTAGTAAAATGAAGAGAAATAAGACACCATAAGGGTATCGCAGTTTTCCCTGAACTTCCATTTGTCTTTTGAGCAGAAGAGCAAGACGACCATCCCTGCTTTTAACAATTTGACAACCAGAATTCTTTTCAGAGTTCTAGCCCTTATTATTGAGTATACCTGTGCTCCAGGATGCTGAAACAGAGAATAGTTTCTTTATGTGATTAGTGTCAGCCACTGAGAGCTGGAGGAATACCACATGTGCTTACAGGAAACTAAAATAGATACAATGTGATATATTCCTATGCCTCAAGGCCATTTAAAAACAGGTCAAACTCAAGTTGTCCTTGGACAAGCGAGAAGCAGAAGTAACAAAACTTCAAACCCTCAATTGTTTTCATGTAACCACATAGGTCTGTGGTTTTGAAAAAATCCTATGTTAAAAAAAGATGGATGCTGAGGTATAGAAAGTAATATACAGTTTTCTCTGATGATACTCCAAAAGTGGATTCTTAAGAGCAGATCCTGTTAAGATCTTTTCATGTTGCTAGGAGAATTGTTACCATAGGAACAATGGTACTAGTCAGCATCACTTCCACACACATAGCACATAACCTGCAAAGTAATTTAATTAAAATATCTTTAGAATTTTATACTGTTGTCTTTTGCAGCATTTGTATGTGTAGTACAACTTATTAAGCCCTCTTAGGCAAATGTGCAAATTTGACCACAGCTAGCTTGCTTTTATCAGCTCATTCATTTTGCTACGTTGAAGTTTTGTATTTCTTCAGCATATAAGAAGAAAATATTCAGAGATAAACCGTCGTTGTTTTTAGAACACTGAGTCACAGCAGTGGTGTGTGCCCAGTGTCTGCGGGCCCCCACGACCAAATGAGAAAATCAGGGAACGTCGGCACTGGTGCGCATTTAAGTCAGCTTCACCCACAACCCCATCATTTCATCCTGAGTGTTATTTGAAAACACAGAATCTCAACAAGCACCCACCCTGAAATTCTTTAAAACAGCATGTGTCTTGATTTTTCACTAAAAATCACAAACCGATCAAATGGTACACAGTTCAACTCAAGCCAAGTACTTAGGGAAATTGTCCTCTATTTTCCCCTTAAAAGACTAGTTAATAAAACTGCATAACACCACTGATTACAGACCCATAGAATACTGTTTAAAGAATATATGCTGGCTCAGATTGCAAATCTCTCTAAAACCCAAATCTTAAAGTCTGAATTCACCTTCCATACACCCTGGCTTATTTTGTTTTGAGAATCTTGTCTCCCAAGAAAAAAGGCATGGGATAAGCTTGCAGTGAGCTTTCATTTTAAACTAATAATTCTGTTTTATATTTCCAGGGTGGAAATAGCCTTGTATCTACCTGCATCACCAAAAATCAAAAACATTTTCTGTCTCGTTTAATTCTAGCCTGAAGGCCCTGTCTAAATTTTGTATCACGTCAGTCTTCCCCGTCACATTCAGGGCTGGGTACCCTCAGTAATCAAGTGTATCAGAGTCTGACCTTGGCCCGGACAATGCGCTCTCCCTGCAGTCATCATAGAAAGAGTAGGAATATTGGTATCAGCAATTCTTTCAGTCTGATTCCATATGGAGAAAGTGAAGCGCATAATCTTACTTTATAGTACTGGAGGATGAATGAGGATTAAACTAAATAATGTATATAGAAGTACATATCATAGTATTAGGAGTAGAATAACTTGAATGGATGAGAGATTCTACTCTTACATTATCTGCAGAGCTAGTGAAGAAGGAAATTGCGCTAATATCCCTAATGTGATCAGTTTTACTTGGGTTTATTTTACAATTCACTGCTCTTGTAACTATCGTTCATAGATCTTTTGCTTTGAAATCTAAAATTAATTCAAGTTCCAGGTTGGTGTTTTCCAATCTTGATAAAAAGAAATGCCAATGAGACAGCAAATATATTGGTAAAGAAATACTGCTATAAGAGGCAGTGATAACATTTTTTAATTATAATTCAAGCAGTTCAATATAGTACAGTCATGAAGTCATAGAAACCAGAAATTTAAAAGGCCTAACAATTTATCAATTCTGCTTGCCCACTCTCTGGGTTCTTGTCTAGTCTTCATTTCTAATGTCCCAAGTGATGAAGCTGCTCCTATTTCCCTTTAAAAACTCTCATGATCAATAATATTACTGTCAATGGACTTTATTGATATGCTGACTAAATTTTATATTTTTATTCATCCAATTTTATTTTTAGTTAAAACCCAAGCTTTGTAATTCTGTGTCTGAGACTTCCATATATTGAACTACCAACCTAGTCATTTTTTTTATCTTTATGATTTCCTCAAGATTTTCTCACTTATTTTTCTCTTTGATTAAAGCACCAGTGCTCATTTACATTTTTTGTAATGTAATTTTGCAATTCCTACTGCTTATTAACATAAGGTTTTGCAAATCATACTTTTCATTAGATTGTCTCAAAAACAATTTAATTTAACCTTATCCCTTTCATTCTGTTGGTACCTCTTTATTTTACCTATTTTCCAAAACTCTCAATTGCACTTACACCTTTTTAGATCCTCATAGATATGTACAAAATGACTCTTGAACAAAAGTGTTCACACACATTACACCCTGGGTCAAAGCTCCTTTGGAGTAGAAACCATATCATGTAAGTCTACTTTGTGGGTAAAATCACAGAGCTAAGTGTTTTGCACATACTAGTTGCTCAATAAATGTTATATTAAATGCTCTTCTCATACAGCAACATAGCAAGTTGAAATAAAAGCAATAACTTTCTTGGGACTTGAAAGTAAATGAGTAAATTTTACTAAGTTAGAATATAATAAAGATAGACTATTTTAGAGAAACTTCTTAAATCAACAAATTATCTGAGATGCCCTAACTCATGTGGCTTAGTTGGTTGGGCATCATTCCTCAAAGCAAAAGGTCACAGATTTGATTCCCAGTCAGGGCACATGCCGGGGTTTTGGGCCTGGTCCCCAGTTGGGGTGCAGAAGGCAACCAATCGATGTTTCTCTCACACATCGATATTTCTCACTCTCTCTTTCTCCCTCCATCCATTCCCCTCTAAGAATAAATAAATAAATAAAATCTTTTTAAAAAATGTATCCGAGACAATGAACAAGTGAGATTCAATTAAAGTCCACTTTTAGGTTGATATACAAAAGCTAGTCACAATATCAAAAGCAATAAAACAACCTAAGTTCCCACAGAATCACCTGAAGTTATTTTAATCACATCTAAAAGAAACATTTCTACGAGCCATGCCACAGAGATTATCCTTTTGGTGGTGTTTATTTATCCATTACAATAACCCTTCCGTTTCTCACTCTCTGCCTTACCTTCCTGACACCACGTGTCACCGCCAGTCCTGCAAGTGCCCTGGCATGGCCTTCAGTGGCACTTCAATATTTCTCCCCAATAAACCGACTTAGTGATTACTTCTATTCATTATTTTGCATGGACTTCACCCCGTCTGATACTTTAATAAGACCTTGTAGTTTTTCTTCCTATAATCTATTACAAAGGTAATTATGCAGTAATTTAACTGTTTGTTTAATGTCTGAATCTTAAGCTACATTTCAGGCTCTATGAAGGGAGTAGCTCTATCTGTCTTGTTCACTACTTTATCTCAACTCAGTACTGTGTTCTAGCATAATGTCTGGCATTTGCTACTTATATAACAAGCACACTGAACTCGTGAAGAGAATGAATAAAGGTGTGGATATAGTTTTATTCTAACAAAATATCCATTACCTTAAGCAATCTGTATACCTCTTTATTTTATAGTTCTCCTTGGATGGTTGTGAATTATTTAGGAATATAAATATGAATTTACCTTCAGTTCATCTATGTATAAAAATAGCTAGTGATATTTCCCATCATGCCCTCAACAAAGATATCGGTGGGACAGAATCTATTGTATTTCCTGCTGAGTCATTTCTCACCATTGTACTCCATTCTCCTAAAGGAGAAATACCCAGCAGGGAAATAGAAGCTGCTGGGGTAAGTTACATTATACCCCAAGAAGGGAACTCTCAATAACTCCCAAGTTATTTTCTCAACTTGGCATTGAGAAAATAAGAGCCAGTCCATTTCTATAATAATAATTAAATAACAGGTCAGTTACCCTAAATATCAGTCATTTTGGTTAAACATCATTGCAGTTGTTGATGTACGGAGGACAGAAAACTGACTGATTTAATTCCTTATGTTTTAAGTTTCATAGGAGATTTTTTAATTAAATTCTAGTCCTAGTCACTATCCAGTAAACACAAAGACTGTTAGCTGTGCAACTTGTTACATGTCTCTGTTTGGCTTAAAAATAGTACCTAAATGGTAACAAATTCAACACAAAAGCAACTGCTATTCTTTCTGCCTTTTTCCTGATGCTCAAGTTGCTTGTGGCTTCTGCACTGTGGATTTTTGGAAGTACTTTTCTCAATATTTACTTCATCAATTGACTGATCGTTGATATCGGGCTTTCTGGAACAATCTCCTCATTAAAATATCTCAAGACTTTATCTGCCTGTTTTTTTTTTTCTGCCTCAAATGTTTGAAATGGTTACAAATTCATTTAGTATTCTAGAATGCATACTATGCATGCCTATGTATGCCTAATAATTCATTACCCAATTCTCTAAATCTATATAGCTTTGACCCATCCTCATTAAAAATCTGTTTTTCTAACTATATTTAGAATGTTAACATGTTTAAAAATATGATTTAGAGTACTTTATAATTTTGTTGTAAATTTTAAAGATTACAAGCTCACATAAAAATACCTAAATTAATGTTTATTTTTAATTTATTAATACTTTTAAACAAAATCATTTTGTTTATAGCAAGAACTATTTGGCCATAGTGAATATAAATCATTCGAGAATTAGTAAGAACAGGTGTATGTGCTCACAGTGTGCAAGATGCTGTCTTAATACTTTTATGTATTAAAATTTACTCCTCATCACAAATCCCAAGGATTGGCAGCATTATCAACAGATCTATTTTGCAGATCAGTAAAGAGACGCAAAAGGTTTGAATAACTTCCCCAGCATCATACAGCCAATGATTTAAATTCAAGTGCAGGCTAGGGCAGAAGGAGGTTTACAGTTGTGAGTATGCAAAACACAGGGTTTATTCTTGTATTATTATTATTTATTAAGTACTGTATTATTTTCCACATGAGCACCTGTAAACCTACTTTTGCCCCTCCCTGTATCTGGACCCCAGATCCCAGGCTTTAAACCATTACGCTATCTACACTGCCTCTCTTTATCTATGTAAAGAAGGAAAACTACAAAAACAAATTAAAAGGCAAATCACCACCACAACAAGATAAAAACTGCTTCAGGCCTCAAAGAACTTTTAAGCATGAGAGATTTTACAGCCCAATACATTAACCGCCTTCCTGACCCTAAACGTAGTCCGACAGACAGGGTGCACTTTGCACACGCACATCCCCAACGCTTTAGACACATGCCCGTTTGCACGCTGTAAAGTAGAAAGCAAGTTATCAGAGGATGTACACTAACCTTTGCATAGGAAACTTCATTAGAAGGAACAGAACTGACACACCGTATAGAGGTAAACTGTATGCCAGGCCTTCCCCCTGCACCATCTCATGCAACCCTCATCACTTCACAGAAGATAAAGCTGAGGCTTGAATGAGTTGCTGAGGACCATACAGACAATATAAAAGAGCTGGAATTTAAACCCAGTTCTGAGTCTAAGCCTGAGACACCTCCACACCACAGCACAGAAAAGACAACACTTTGAGTAGTATGAAATGCTAGCATCCTCCAGAGACTCCCCACAGAATCCAGTAGGAGACACTAGTAATAATAAACAGTGTCTCTGCTTCAGCAACTATGGAAAGTAATAAACCTTAAAACGTGATCCTATGGAGTGATGTAGAAGAATGAACAGAGACTGTGGAAACTCAGCAGAGAAAATTTTCTGAGAGTTTTTAGAGCTGACCTGAGTTTTTGAAAAAAAAAATAATTGTATGTCTACAAGGTAAAGAAGAGAGACTAAATAGCATATATCTACTTTAAAAAACACATCAATCTCCAGAGTGTAAATTTTGTTCATAAAATGAATCTTTACAATCATCACCAAAAAATACTATTTAAATTGCCTACTATTTGGTGACCTCTTGTACCTCTTAGCTAATATCATACTTATTCTTAACAATTATCTATCTTCTTTATTGCCAAAGTACATATAAAGGAAAAAGGCCTTCAGCAAATATACTTTTAGTATTCCCCCAATTGCAGATTTCCATGAAAAAAAAGAGACAAAGAAAGAAGCTGATGTTTGTATACCTTAAGTTCTATATCTACTTTATTCTAACAAACTGATTTTTCTTATATCATTTTGAGTACTGCAAGTAGGAAAATAGCTTATTATAATGCTCACTGCAATGACTATAACATAGTTTTGGGCAATTTTAAATGGGATTTGTAAAGTTAAACAACATTAAAAGACCCTCAATTTAAAGGTTTGTCAACGAATAACTATGTTTCTTACAATAGATATTTCAATGCCATATTCTAGTTACTACAGCATTGAACTTGAATAGCCCCATCACGGCCATGTAAACTATGCCAATTGAAACAAAGGGACAGTTACACCTAATGAGTTCATGACAATCTGTGAGTTGATATAAAATGTTCATCCTAGGAATTTTGAAATGTTAGTATTCGTGAGTCAGGATGAGAGTACAAATCTTTCAAGGATGCCTAAGAGAATCTTTATTTGGTGAGGCTGCAGTGAATTCCAGCACTAATATGTAATTGGCTTGAAATAGGAACTTCTGAGGCCACATCTGGAGAACAGAATAATACAAGCCACTACAGGTAGTAATTACTGAAGGTAATTGTAATGCAGCTTGAGTGGTAAACATTAATGAAAAAGCAGATTTCTAAGCAAATAAAATCTCAAGCATCAAAAAGACAAAAATTTTGTGACAAATGGTTCATTTAGCATGCAGTGCTGTGTGGGCAAAATTGGATTGCAATCATAGCCATTTCAAAAACTGAAAACATTAGGAGAAAAGAAAATTGGACAGAAATGGCATGGAAATTACAGCCTTTGATCCATCCTGAAGAATGTTGGCTTTGTGTTTTTTTTTGAAGCATCCCCATGAGTGGGCAGTAAACTCCTTCCACTCTCCTTCTGAAAGCATGGAGACCCTGAGATAGAAATAATCAGTTTCGGACTGACAATGGAAATATTTTTCAGTGGCGATCTTTTTTTCCCCATGAAACTGTGCAAAATTAATTCTAGTGTTAAATTGCTATCTGATTTTGCTATTGACGCTTTTAATTTCAGGAGAAAGTCCTTCCTGAATCATCCTTGACCCATCCAGCTAAAGATCAGTTAATAAGTACATTTCCTGATAACTAATAGAGAAAGATGTCAAAATTTCATGAAAATGAAGAGTATTTTACTGTTCCCATTGTTATATCATTGAGAATACCTTGGAGTCTAAGAGTCATTCTGTGAATAACAACGCACACCCTGGAACGTAAGTGGGCATTTACACTACAGAAACAGATCTTTGGCTATTGTAAGTGATTCACTGTAGTTTCCAAAGACATGCAGTGCTAGGTCTGTATTTGTGGAAACTTATATTAATTCCCACAGCTTTGAAACACTAATGATCACAGACTTGTTCAATCACTATTAAAATGTCTGTAATTTGATTGTAAGACATTAATATTGTAATTACTTATTGGCTTTCCTTATTAAATACGGGTAATTACTCATTTCATAAGTTTTTTTTTAACCTATTTTGTTAAAACCAGGTTTTTAAATTAGCTACCCAGTAATCATTTAAATTAGTTTTTACATATGAAATCATTTTAGATAATTATCTTTGAGAGAATGTTACATCCTGATGTTAAAAAGGAGAGTTATTGATAAATAAGTATAAGAACATTACTCTTCCCATATTAGTAAATAGCAGCTCTACTCTTCCAAAAAGGCAGCTTAAATCAGATTTGCAATGCCTGAAGCAACATCTTGGTTTATTTTCTTATTTTATTTGACTTTGCATTCTGCTTTCATTAACATTTTCCATTTGACCTTTTGAGTTATATACCCCTTCTAATCTCAAAAGATGTTATTATGAAAGAAAAAATGTGTCTGTTAGTTTTATATCTTTGAAAGTGAATATTAGTTTTATTGCTGTTGAATGTATTGCCTAAAAGGTAGAGGTACGAAATTCAAATGAAATGACTAAAATAAGTTTTTCTGTCAGATTTTTAATTCAACTATGAGTGAAGGAGTTCCTTATTAAGATTTGTTAATCATATATAATCTCTGTGAGTAAAATGGCTTTTTTCTGTCAAAGGTTTTTAATTCAGCTATGAGTGAAGTAGTTTCTTACTAAGATTTGTTAGTCATATATAATTTCTGTGAGTAAAATGGCACATTTTAATGACACTTTTAAGGCTTTCATAATAATTTTTTCTGAAATATCTTTATTAAGGTAGCATAAAGTAACTCTCTAAATAGACTTTCTCTTTAATCACTGCAACATTACAACATGCTCTTTAAAATCTGTAAGATATGAAAATCCTTGTCCTGGCCCTTAGAGAACCCACAATCTAATGAAAAAGATGGACAAGTAGCACATTAACACATAGTATGATGAGTGATGTAAGGGAGGTACTTAAACATCTCTGCCTCAGAGACTTCTAAATTAAGTTATATCCCCTTGCAATACAAGGTCTGTCCAGGAAGTATCCAGCCACATAACATGAAAAATAGAGACATTTATTGAAGAAGATGCAAGATGCAAGAAACATTGTACACGGGACAATGACACCTCAGTCCCCTTCAAAGTAGGCACCTTGGGACCTCACACAGTTCTGCCATTCACCATCAGCTGCCCCATTGTATTTTCCCAAATCTCATCCACAGTCTGAAATCCCTTCCCTTTCAATGGTGATTTTAGTTTTGGGAAAAGCCATAAGTCTCATGCACCAAATCTGGACTGTAGGGGGCTGAGTCACCAGGGTGCTCTGATGTTTCACAAAAATTTCTACACATGACATGATACATGAGCAGACACGTTGTGGTAATGAAGCTTTCAATCTCCAGTTGCCCATAGTTGTGGCCTTCTGAATCACCCAAATAGTTTCCACTATTCTTCAAGCTTAATGCAAAATCTGATGCATGTTTGTTGCTCTACTCAGTTGGTCATTTTAAATGTGATGGCCACACAGTACACATGCTAATTCAATGGTATCTACCACCTCCGCTGACTAATACAGTGAGGTCGTCATTGTTCACACATGTGCATTCCAGTCCACTCTGCTTGGCTGCCAGGTTACATGGATGTCACGCAAACCATTCTCATTATATTAACAATGACTTTTTCCAGACAGACCTTGTATACTGCCTTAGCACATTGAACAACCCCTGTTAAAATACTCCACATCCTATATGGCAATTACCTTTTCAAATCTGTCTTCCTGATAGACCATAAACTTTTTAAGGACCTTTGTTTACCATAGTAACTTCTCCCTTGTTCACCATAGTATCTTCAGTGCCAGAACCACTTCTGATACAGTTGTTTCATGCATTTTTGTTGAATAAATTAATGAATAAGAGTGAATGAATGAATGGTATGAATGGGATGTTCTGTTACATAACCCAGACCAGACCATTTTTAAGTGTGAGCTCAGGTAAATCATAAAGTCCAAGGAATATGGTGAGAAAAGGCATGAAACCCAAGCTACAGCACATGCAAAGGTGCAGACATGAGAAGGAGCAGGGAGCAGGTAAGATCGACAGCAAGTAATCTAGAGTGGCTAGAACATACATAGAAGTTGTGAAACAACAGTGATACAGAATATTTGCTGAGATACTTTATTTTCATCTTCACACTTTCCTCTAAGTAAGCAAGTAACTCATTCCTCACCTACAGGGATTTTCTCTCCAGGGAAGAAAAGAGAAATAGACAAAAGTCAATGGCACTTAATTGATTTTGATCTAACCTGACAGATAGGCAGTTTAATGAACTCAGAAACCAAATTAACAAACAAAATGACTGCTTTAGCAAAGAAATTGAAACTTTAAAAAAGAACTAAGTTGAAATTCTGGAGATGAAGAATTCAGAAGGAAGAAGAGAGACTTGAGTATAAAAATATAATGAAAGAACTCTGTGAGAATTATCTGACTCCATCAGAAAGAGCAATATAGAATATAGACATACCAGAGGAAGAGAGACTATAGTAAGAGAGCGAATATAAACAAATAGTCGATGGGAACTTCCCAAACCTATGGAAAGAGCCAGATCCTCAAGTCCAAAAAGGAAACAGAACACCTAGTTACCTCAATCCAAAAAGGCCTTCTCCAAAGCACATTGTATTAAAACTGTCAAAGATTAATGACAAAGAAAGAATTCTCAAGGCAACCAGGATAAAAAAGGAGAATAACTTATAAAGGAAAGTCCATTAGTTTACCACCAGACTTCTCAGCAGAAACTCTACAAGCTAGAAGAGAATGGAATCAAATATTCAAACTACTGAAAGTAAAAAATACTAGCTAAGAATACTATATTCTGTAAAGTGATCATTTAGATATGAAGAAGAAACAAATACTTTTCCAGACATACAGAAGCTGAGGGGATTTATCACCAGAAAACTTCCAATGCAGGAAATATTCAAGGTAGTCACTGTACCTGAAACAAAGAACAGAAGGTCATAAAACTATGAGTAAGATCACCAACTAACTCACAGCATAAATAGGGATAATTTGTGACAACAAAAACATAAAAGGGAAAGTTCTAAATTTGCAAAGGGGGGGGCGGAGATTAGATGCTTCCAAGAGAAAAAGGACTACTGTATGTATGAAAGTTTCTTTTTCATAACCCTAATGATAACCCCTCCCCCACCACACAAACACACACACACACACACACAAACTCCAAAACAGAAACACATAATATAGGAAAAAGGAAACAAAGAGAAAAAGTATGAAATACCACCAACCAAAAGCAACAGGCAGAAACACAAAGGCAAAGAACCAATGGAGGCAGAGTTTCCAAAAAAAACAAAGATAAAATGGCTACAGGAAGTCTCCATACGTCAATAATTACCTTAAATGTAAATGGACTGAATTCACCAATAACAAGGCACAGAATAACATATTGGATCAAAAAGAAAAACCCAACCTTGTGCTGCCTTCAGGAGACACATCAAAGCTGCAATGACAAAGTTAGACTCAAAGAGAAAGGATGGAAAACAATTCTCCAAGCAAACAACATGCACAGAAAAGCAAATATAGCCATACTTATATCTGACAAACTAGATTTCAAGATAACAAAGGTGACAAAAGATGAAGATGGATGATTTGTAACGATAAACAGAACACTACATTAAGAAATTATACATTTCTCAGTATACATGCATTGAGTCAGGGATCAATAAAATATATAATGCAACTACTAACAGAACTACCGGGAGAAACTGACAAAAACACAACCACAGTAGGGGACCTAAATACTCTATTGGCAGCTTTAGGTAGGTCATCCAAACAGAAAATCAGTAAAGAAATATTGACCTTAAATAACACATTAGACCAAATAGTCATAATCGACATTTACAGAGTCCTTCATCCCAGAACATCAGATTATACATTTTTCTCCAGTGCTCATGGAACATTCTCAAGAGACCATGTGTTGGGGCACAAAAACTAGAGTTAGCAAATTCAAGAAGACTAAAATTATACCAAGCATATTCTCTGACCACAATGCTTTGAAATTTGAAATCAGCTACCAAAAGGAAGTAAATAAATCCACAAACATGTGGAGATTACACAACATACTACTACAGAATGACTGGGTCAAAGAAGAAATAAAAGGTGAGATCAAAGGATATAGAGAGACGAAGGAGAATGACACTATGACACATCAAGACTTCTGGGATGCAGCGAAAGCAGCAGTGAGAGAGAAGTTTGTATCATTGCAGGTCTATCTCAGGAAACCAGACAAATCTGAAGTAAACAATCTAACATTACATCTTAAAGAACTAGAGAAAGAAGAACAAAAACAGCCTAAATTCCACAGAAGAAATAATAAAAATTAAAGCAGAATTGAATAAAATAGAGAAAAGACTATAACAAAAATTCAATACAACAAAGAGCTGGTTCTTTGAAAAGGTTAATTAAATTGACAAACCTGTGGCTAGAGTCAGTAAGGATAAAAGAGGACTCAGATAAACAAAATCAGAAATGAGACTAGAGAAGTAACCACAGACATCACAAGGAATGTGATATGCAAGGAATTATACTAGAATAATATGAAAAACTATAGCCACCAAATTCAATAACCTAGAAGAAACTGATAATTTCCTACAAACATACTACCTTCCTAGACTGAATCATGAAAAATTGGGAAATCTAAATAGACCGATCAACAGTGAGGCAATTAAAACAACCATCAAAAACCTCCCCAAAACTAAAAGTCCAGGACCAGATGGCTTCATTAGTGAATTCTGCCAACATTCAAAGAAAATTTGACACTTACCCTTCTCAAACTCTTCCAAAAAATTGTAGAAGAATCAATACTCTAACATTTTATGAGGCCAACATAACCCCGATACCAAAACCTGCCAAAGATAGCACAAAAGAAGAAAACTATCAACCATCATCTCTGCTAAATACAGATGCAAAATTCCTAAACAAAATACTAGCAAATTAAATACAACAAAACATTAAAAAAATAATATATCGTGATCAAGTGGGGTTTATTCCAGGGGCACAAGGATGGTTCAATATATGCATATCAATCAATGTAATACACCACATTAACAAAGTAAAGGATAACAGTTATATGACTTTGTCCATAGATGCAGAGAAAGCATTTGACAAAATACAACATCCACTTATGATTAAAACAATAAAATAGGTATAGAAGGAAAGTATCCTCAGGTTAATAAAGGCCATATATGACCACCTCATCTGACATCATACTCAGGAGTGGAAAACTGAAAGCTTTTCCTCTAAAATCAGGAACAAGACAAGGATGTCCACTCTCATCATTCTCATGCAGCATAGTACTGGAAGTCCTAACCAAAGCAATCAGGCAAGAGAAAGAAATAAAAAGCATCCAAACTGGGAATAAAGAAGTAAAAGTGTCACTGTTTGCAGATGACATGATTATTTATATAGAAAACCCTTCCACCAGAAAACTATTACAAACAATAAATGAATGCAGTAAAGTTGCAGGTTAGAAAATCAATGTACAAACTTCCCCTGCATTCCTATATACTAAGAATGAAATTTTAGAAAAAGAAATTTAAAAAACAATTCCTTTTACAATTGCAACAAAAAGAATAAACTACCTAGGAATAAACATAACAAAGCATGTGAAGGACCTATATACTAAAAACTATAAAGCATTATTAAAAGAGATTGAAATAGATACAAAGAAATTGAAAGACATTCTTTGTTCATGGATTGGAAGAATCAACATAGTTAAAATGTGCATTTTACCCAAAACAACATACAGATTTAATGCAATCCCCAACAAAACCTAAATGCTATTTTTAAAGAAGTAGAACAAAAAATCATCAGATTCCTAAGGAACCACAAAAGACCCCAAATAGCCAAAGTAATCCTGAGAAAAAAGAACGAAGCCAGTGGTGTGACACTACCTGACTTCAAATTACATTATAGAGCGATGGTAATCAAAACAGCATGGTATTGGCAGAAAAACAGACACATAGACCAATGGAACAGAATTGTGAGTCCAGAAATATAACCAGATGTATATGGGCAGATAATTTTTGATGAAGGGATGAAAAACATAGAGAAAAGAAAGCCTCTTTAATAAATGGTGCCGGCATATTGGAAAGCAACATGCAAAAGAACAAAACTAGACTATGGTTTGTCCCCATGCAAAAAACTTAATTAAAAATTAATCAAAGACCTAAATATAAGAATAGAAACAATAAATTGCTTAGAATAAAACATAGACTAAACTTTTGGAACTTGGTTTTAGAGAATATCTTATGAATTTGACCCCACAGACAAGGGAAGTAAAGGCAAAAATAAATGAATGGGAGTATATCAGACTAAAAAGCTCTGCACAGCAAAAGAAACTTCCAAGAAGAAAAAAAAGTAACCAACTGAATGGGAGAAGATATTTGCAAGCAACAGCTCCAATAAGGGGTTAATATCCAAAATATAGAAAGATCTCACACAACTCAACATCAAACAAATATTCCAATTAAAACATGGGCAGACAACCTGAACAGAAACTTCTCCCAAGAAAACATACAAATGGCCAACAGATACATGAAAAGGTGATCAACTTTACTACCCTACTAGCTATTAGGGAATGCAATCAAAATTATAGCAAGCTATTACCGCACACCTGTTATAATGGCCATTATCAACAAGACAAGTAATAAGTGCTGGAGAGGTTTTGGAGAAAAAGGAACCCTCATTCACTGCTGGTGGGAATGTAAATGGGTACAGCCACTATGGAAAACAGTATGGAGATTCCACAAAAAATTAATAATAGTGTTACCATATGATCCAGCAATCCTCTTATGGGTATCTGAAAATTTTGAAAACATTTATTTGCAAAGATACATGACCCCTATGCTCACTGCACCATTATTCATGGTGGCCAAGACGTGGAAACAGCCAAAGAGTCCTTTGATACATGACTGGACAAAGAAGATGTACATATACACAATGGAATACCACTCAGCCATAAGAAAAGATGAAACACTGCCATTTGCAACAACATGGATAGACCTTAAGAGTATCGCCAAGGCTGGTATGGCTCAGTGGATTGAGCGCTAGCCTGCGAACCTAAAGGTCACTGGATCGATTCCCAATCAGGGCACGTGCCTGGGTTGTGGGCCGGTTCCTTGGTTAGGGACATGTAGGAGTCAACTGATCGATGTATCTCATATCCATGTTTCTCTCCTCCTCTTTCTCCCTCCCTTCCCCTTTCGAAATTAAAATCTTAAAAAAAAAAAAAAAGAGTATCATACTAGGTGAAATAAGTCAGTCAGAAAAAGCTAAGAACCATATGATTTCACTCACATGTGAGATATAAGATGGAAATTCATAGACATCAACACCAATACGTTGGTTACCAGAGGGAAGTGGGGGGTAGTGGTGGTAAAAGGACCAGGGGGCCAAACACATGGTGACGGAAGATGATCTGTCTTTGAGTGGTGGGCACCCAGTGCAATATTCAGGTCATGTATCCTAGAAGTATATGCTTGAAACCTGTAATCTTATTAACCAATGTCACCCCAATACATATCATTTTTTTTAAACCTGCAACCCAGCCACAAGCCCTGACCAGGAATCAAACGGGCAACCTTTTGCTTTGCGGTGCAATTCTCAAACAACCGAGCCACACCCATCAGGGCCCTAATAAATTTAATTTTTAAAAAGATACTAAAAGACAGAAAACACTATTATTCATTGGCAGTAAAACTTTGCCTTCTTAAAATAAAATCCTGTTTCATAAAAATAAAAAAGAAATGCGATATTTCTTTTCATTTGCATTTTTAACTTTAGATTTATGTGTCCTACCTAATCAAGAAGGTTAGGTTGGAGCCACTTTACTGAAGGGCATCATATACCAAGCTAAGTTCAAACTTGATTCTGAAGACAGTCAGCCATTTGTGGTTGTCCATAGGGGAATTACAGATTTAGATAGAAATTTTATAAATACAACCCTGTTAGACCAGAGTAACTCAAGAAACCAGACAGACTCAGCGAGTTAAGGAGCAGGGTTTATTAGTGGGGAATAAGAGGGAAAGTGGAGCCACCCAGGGGAGTTTGGGGGGCTAACTGAGGCTAGGACTCATTCGGTTGTTCTTAGGGCAGGGTTTTTAAGCACAAAACCCACTAAGGGTAACTGGTTGGGGTGTCAGAGTCTGATTGGCTAGAGCTGGTTGCTAGGTGCTATTTCTGCTGACCATTTTTCTTGATACATCTCGTCAGGCTCAAGTTAAAGCTGCATCCTGTTATGCCGGATAGGCCGACCCCAGACCCCAATCTCAGCGAGCATCTATTTGTACTAGGCAGGGTCGGCAGGCCTTTTCCCAGGTTATGGTTTCCCATAGTACAGTTTTCCCGCCTGGTGATTTTCCATTCTTCCTAGGCCTACCTAGGTCTGTCAAACCCTAATGGCAATAGAAGTTTGGAATGGAAAGCAAAAAAAGACTAGTGGGAAGTCGACCAGGTGTGGACAATAATGCAATGAGGAGAGGATGAGCTAACCCTAAGATTATAAGAATAGAAAGGAACTAATGAGTTGAGACGTGTTTAGGTTATAAAATCATCCTGACTGGATGTACATAGTGTAAGAAAAAGGAATCTCCCATGACTCCCAGGTTTCTGGTAGCCTGAGGGCAGTGAGGAGGGAAGCTGCAGGGAGGAGGTATAATGCTAGCATTTGCACAAAAATGACTTCAGCAGGGTGTGGTACAGAGAGAAGAGAGAAAATAATCTTAAACTCGGGACAGAGGAACATGCGGACTCACAGTAAAATTGAAGATTGAGGCATATGTATGAGACACGGCCCCGGAAGTGCACAGCGCAAATGGGCTAAGAAAGATGACTGAGAAAGAGCGAGTAGTAAGCTAGAACAGGAGAGAATGATCTCACAGAAAAAAATAGAGAGGAAAAAATTCAGGAAGGAAAGAAACACAGGCTTAAATGTTATAAAAAGCCAAGAAATACAATAAATTTTGAAAAATTTGAACCAAAACAAAAATACTTGGCAAGGAAAATAGATTTTGGACAATACTGAGTATGAGATCTTAGATGACCTATGGGAAAGAATGCTACAGTGTGGGAACGGGTGTGGGAGCAGACTTCCACGAACCAAAGCAAATCCTAGGTGATAAAATAGATACAGAATGAAATGTGACCAGAGGGGAGTGGGAGGGGGATAATAGGGGAAAGAAGGGGGAGGGTCATCAAGGAACATGAACAAAGGGCCCATGGACAAAGACAAGGGGGGGGGATATGGAGGTTTTGGGGGGGAGATGGGGAATGGGGGGGAAATGGGGACAACTGTAATTGAACAACAATTTTTAAAAATGTTTAAAAGCAAATAAATAAATAAAAATAATAAAAGAAATTTGACCAGAGAAGAGATAGACATGCAAGACTACATGGGTTTTGCAATGGATCAAGGAAGCTGAGTAATCTTGTTTTTGCTGCTGCTTCGTGGGTGAGGGATTTGTACAGTTTGTATGGTGAAGGGTAGGGAGGGAAAGTGGAGGAAAAGAGTTTGAAGAGAAAAGAAGACATAGGAATGGTATCCAGTGGCCGTAAAATGTCAGAAAGGGACACAATGCCAACAGATACAGAAGGGAAGGAAGTTAGAATCCTTGTGAAATCGGAATCATTTTATGTCTTTACAGGAAGAAGTGGATGGAAAGTGCAAAATGTCAATGAAATTATTGTCTGCTTGCCTCTATTTTTCTCAGAGAAAATAGATGAAAGAAATTGTCTATTTTGTGAAGACTGTTATGTGAGGAATTATCTATTTTTATATAATCTCATATTATCTAAATATCTATTATGTCTACTCTATGAGGGACGCTGTAGAGAAAGCTTTATTACACGAGAGAGGAATTGTCCGCTGAGAGTGAGGACAGTTTGGAAGACTGAGAGTTTCTAAGTGAGCATAGTAAATATTTGAAGAACAGAGTGGGAGGGGTAGCTGACTGGGGATAAGTGGAATGATTATAGTAATTTTTGCTAAGAGCAAAAAGCTTTCCTTTGGACCTAGACTGTGAAAGTTCATTTACTGATGCTTGTTGTTTTTTTGTTTTTTGGGTTTTTTTTTTTTTAAGAAAAAAATGCAAAAAGAAATAAGGCCAGTTTAAACCCAGGAGAAACCTGAGATTTCATGCAGCCATGTTACTCTCCTCATTCATACATAAGGGAACTCGAGACCTGACAGGTAAAGTAACTTAGCCAAAGCTCAGGAGTGGCACCGTGCTCCAGCCCCCTCACTGCCATACGAGCAGACAGTCACTCCTGAAGCTGCCTCTTGCAAGCCAGCCTTCACCTCCACCTAAGAAAGATCTACCAGAGGGCCGTTCTGCAAGATCAGCAGAGCACACAGAGCCTGGCAGCCAGGTGTACAAAGCTTTAAATTCATCGTTTTCTCTGAATCTTTACCTCCGGTTTCGTTTACATGAACTGGAACCTGTCAGTGGCTTTTAGCACCCTAGTTAGTAGTAAGCATACAGACGCAAGTATAGAGACCCTTAAATTTTACTGGTGAAATCTCATGACTTAGTTGTTAAAAAAAAAAAAAAAAAAAAAGACATTCCTCAGTAAACACATTTTGGGGATTTTTTTTTACTCCAGTAATTATTTTGTTTTTAACAAATACAGGAGTCATTTCATGAACAGCTTATTTAGCTCTGTGCTATGATGTCACTGCCTTCTGAATACTCTAGACTCTATCTTCTCAGGGACAATTTTGCCTGAACAACAGCTTCCTCATTTAATTTCTGCCATGAAACTAATGTCCCAAATTGAGTTACATGTTTGTTTGTTTGTGTTTTTATTTTTTCTAGTGATTATAAAATGCCTTTCCCTATCCCTAGGCTTTCCTATAAATACTGTTGGTGCACACTATTTTTAAAACCTTCTAAAAGAAAAAGAAATGTTCCCAATTTTAGGCAAAGTATTTATAAAATATCACAGTTTTTAAAGATTTTATTTATTTATTTTTAGAGAGAGGGGAAGGAAGAGAGAAAAGAGGGGAGAGAAACATCAATGTGTGGTTGCCTCTCACACCCACCGTGCTGGGGACCTGGCCCACAACCCAGGCATGTGCCCTGACTGGGAATCTGATCAGAGATCCTTTGGTTCGCAGGTTGGCACTCAACCCACTGAGCCACACCAACTGGGGCTAAAGAAAATCACATTTTATGTATGACGTTTAAAAGAGTATCAGTGTGTTTTCCAGTTTACACTTGATTTAGATCCAAAGGGAAAACCCAGGATTTTAGAAATAACTGAAGAAGTTCCAATAATTCAAAACAGGGAAACCCACAAAAAGTTTGCATGTAGGGAAGAGAAATGGATCAATTTCACGGGATTGTTAATTATAAAAGAAAAATCAAGTTTTTTTTAATGATTGAGGAAGCATTAGCTCCATCCAGACTTACTACTTTCTTTATATATATGGAAATTCAAGATTGGGAAGGTCTCGAACCACAAACACCTAATGCCCCAGTCCTGATCCATGTTTAACACAAAACATGGATTATCTTGCATCCAAGCAAACAGCAGCCTTACAAGGGGAGGTTCAAGAGGTGGGGCTGGGTTCCAGCCCAGGCCTGAGGATTAGCCACAGTACTTAATTTCCCAGGTTTCTCAGTTTTTCTCATCTGGACAAATGAAAAATTTAAACTAGAGAGGGTCTATGATCCCTACCATCAACAGGATGCCAACCAACTTAAATTCTCCTGGACTCAAATTTAATTAAGCTATGCCTTTGGTGAATTTTCTATAGAAATTATGGGTGGGGGAAAATCTATTGAACATGCAGGAAAATTCTGTTCTGTTTACTGTCTAAAAGAAAAATTGAGCTATAATTTTTAATGGTTTATAGGCTACCCTAATGCATCTATGTTATAGAATAGCTATGATTAAAAACTCAATTTATGAACAATAGAGACACATTAATTATGGCTACAAAAACAAACGTAAGTAAAGAAAAGATAATACATTTTATATATAAATTATCCTGCCATAAGAGAGGGTTGATTCAAAATGTGTAGCACTGGTAATCCTTCTTTTACCAAAATGGAGTTATTTTCAAATGCCTTTACTTCACTAGGTGAACTTCACAGATGATAAGCTCTCAGGCATGAAAAAATATCTCATTGTTACCATAATTTCTTAGGGAATTTGCAAATCCAGGGGTCTTTACTTAAAATGAGTATGATGGTGCTTATTTGACTCTAGTCTGTCTACCTGTGTATTCAATTAGATATTGGAAGTTCCAAAGCCAAGTTGAATGTGTGTCAATTGAATCTAAAAGATTCACCACCTATAAATCACTGTTGCTAAAAATATTGTCTCCATTGTAGCATCAGTAAGGAAAACTGATGTTCAGAAAAAGTGAAGAATTTAGGAAGCCAGCTAGATTTTAAGCAGCAAATCTCAGCATTGAGCCCCCGACAATATAAACTTGAACTCCAGTGATGTCCTCACTGTATGACATATAACCCTTCTGTTAACCATTTATAGGCAGCTTGACTGAGAGTTACAAGCAGTATTCATGCTAACCTGATTCACGTTTAAATTTCAGGGGTGGAAGTCAGAGTTAAAATATTTGGAGGCATGTTAAGGAGTCCTTGAAGAACTATGATTTGAGAAATTATCCCCCAATAACTTTCATTTTAGATTACTTCAATATTACCTTAAGTAATAAATACTTCTTGAGTGCTTATCACATTATTCTGATAAGTTTATGAGTAGGAATTTATTTAATCCCCAAAATAACTCTATGGCATAAGTACATTTTTCTCCACTTTTATATAATCGAGGAATCTGCAGGATGGAGAAGGGAAATACAAGGTCACACAGCTAATGCATGTTGCAGCTAGCCTATGGTGCTATGAGGTCAGACTTCAGAGTCCATATTCTATGCACTCTCAATTTGGGGGAAAGGGAGAAAGATCATAACATTTTATCCAATAAGTGCTGATATAGCTCATTTTGATGGAGGACAGGAGAAATTCTGGAGAGTGAAGCACTGAGAAAGTATGCTGTTGGAGCATGGTGACCACATAGTGACAATTGGGAGACTGCATGCTTATGGGTGCTCATTACTGCATCCACCTATCAAGAAACTTATACAGAAGCCAGGAAGTCCTCTCCACTCCCACATAAAACAGCCATATGGCCATGGCACTACCCTTCCACTCCTCTCAGCGCTTACCCTTGGGATCTGATGAGCAAGAGAAAGTAAAGCTAAGCATTTGACTAAATTCATGAGCCAAGTTTAGAAATTCGAAGTATGTGAACTTTAAGTTCATGGAAAAATGAGATTGCTCTACTGAAAAGTATATGATTTCTTGCTGAGGGACATGCTAAAGAACTATATCCATTGCCATAGAGGACTAAAGAAATGCAGGAGAGATGAAAATAAAGATCGCAAATTTCCATAGGAAGAATTGTTTTATCAAAAAGATAATAAAACATTGGAATGGGCTGTCAAGAGGAATTGTACATCCTCTGTTTCTGAATATGAGAAGTGAGGCTGTTCATCCTCGTTAATTAAAAATCCAGATGTCTAGCCCAGCTGGTGTAGCTCAGTGGATTGAGCATGGGCTGGGAACCAGAGGGTCCCGGTTTGATTCCCAGTCAGGGCACATGCCTGGGTTGCGGGCCAGGTCCCCAATGAGGGCCATGTGAGAGGCAACCATACATTGCTCTTTCTCCCTCCCTTCTCCTCTCTCTGAAAATAAATAAATAAAATCTTTAAAAAAAAATTCTGATGTCTAAAAGTAGGGACTCCCTAGATTATTGCTGTTTAATGTAGAAATTCATATTCAACTATAATCATTGTCTCTTAGGCATCAACAAACCAAATAATGCTTGAATTTTTTTTGTTGACTTTATAGTCTTCTACAATGGAATAAAACTATTTTCATTTGGGCACCAAATCAACTGTACACATTTTGTTTAAAAATCTGTCACTAATTCAGTAGTATCCTAGATTCACAGGGTGTTGGCTTCAAATAATGCAAAATATTTTTTAAATTCCCTTTATCAGAAAAGAGCCCATCAGAGTTATGATTCCTTAATGCACTCTTTTGAAAAATTCGAATACCCAGTTTAACTTTTAAAATGGGTATTAATATGGAATAAACTTTTCTCTGTCAAACTTTCAGTGGTGAATCCATTTCAGAAAGGAATTCTTTTGTTGCTTTCAGGCCCCCTTTGAGTAGTCTCTCTTTACAGAGTAGGATTTGATGAGTAGTTTTACTAACATTCTATGGGAATTGATAAAAATCATATAACTTCAGTATATGATCTGCTTGCCTAGTCACTGTTGTTACATATATGGAGCAGATTACTCAGTCACATACTCAGTCTCTAACCAAGGTTCCTAGAGGAACAACATTTTAAAATTCATTTGAGTCTATCATTTAGTCGTTGTACATCTACATCAAGTACTAGGTGCCAAGTGCGTTACATATCTGACCTCGTACTAAGAACAACCTTGGGCAAGATAGGTATATTATTACTCCTTTTTAAAATGACAAACACCAAGATTCAATAGGGTCTTACAAAATGAAATAGTATAAATGTCAGGCTAATTCAAGTAGGTCCGTCTGACTATAAAGCCCATGATCAGTACACAAGGCCATGCGGCCTCATTTTTATTAGGGAAAATCAGTAGGTCCTCATTTGATATGGTTTGCTTTTACAGGGTTAATTATTTGTGTGTGTGTGTGTGTATGTTTAATACTTTGCATATTTGGCCTTTAGGGGCTATGCTTATCCCACGCTGCATGAAAAATACAGGCTGTTCAGATCTTTTAATGTATTTGTACACCTGATTAGATGCAGTTAGTGACATCACTCAGAAAAAGATCCTTCTTGACAAGCATTCCTGCCAATTGCATGAGCAAACACTTCCAGGCCACCTTGGCCCTCACTAAGACAGGCAGGAGGTATCTGAAGTCACCTCCTGGATGGGCTCAGGCAGGAGAGAGACAGATGAATGGAGAGGAAGAAAAGGGAGTGGAGTGAGAGAAAAGAGCTGACAAAGGGAAGAGAAGCAGTCGGGTGGGATCACTCATCCGATCATGGGGTTTAGTCTTTCTTTTCTTGCCATCTCTGCACCCCAATGTGCTTAGGACCCTGTCATTTCCACTTCAGGCAAGCTTGTTCTACAAAACAAAGTGAACCACTTGCAGTGTATCGCAGGGAACATTTTAGCTGTGACTTTTGAAAGCACAATGTTCTGTAGGCATGCATGCCTATCGTTCACCCTTTGCACTGATGTGGCACATTGGAGTTACGACACCAAGTTTTGTTCCCCGAGCAATTAAAGACTGGCATGAGGTGAAAAAACTGAAATAGCTACTTCACACACAGCCTCATTCCCACCACTATTTTAAGACTTCCTGTTCAAAGAAGTAGGTAACAACAACAACAACAACAAAAAAAAACCCTCTATTTAAAATGAAGTCCTAAACACGTTTATCTTTCTGTGTAAGAGAACCTAACAAAAATAGCTCACCCATTGGACCATATGTGATAGGTATGCACTTCTATTCAGTGTTCATCTAATACATCATTCGGTAAGTATGCTTACGGAGTGTGGACATATGACAGAAACTAGGTTGGGATTTGTATTGTCTCTCTCAGGGACAGACTTGCTCTTTAATTGAGGAGGCAAGCAATTTTAGGGCATTATACAAAAAAACTTCACCTTTATTATGCACCTGGAACTCTCCTAAGTGATTTAAATGTATTAGCTCATATAAATCTTTCAACAACCTTTCAGGTAGTTACTATTATTATCCTCACTTTACTGTTGTAGAAAATGGGCAAAGAGAGGTTAATGATTAATGCATGGAGTTAGTAAGTGCCGGTGCTGGGACTCAAACTCACATAGTCTGAATCCAGAGTCCCCGATTTTAGCCGCCTTGCCATAAAACACAGAAAATAGAGTGTCTTTCTGGGAGATCCAGGATGTACTTCTGAGGGATGGTGTTAGAATTGAACTCTATAAGGTAGGTTGAACACTTAGTCAAAGAAGAGTGTTTCAAGACAAAACATACAGCATGTACTGAGGCATGACAGTTTGTTCAAGGAACAGTGATAAAGTCTGTGAAAATGGTATTTAAAGTCTGTGGGAGAAATGAAGAAAGGCATAAAAATTACATTAGGAACAGATGGGGAAGGGCCTTTTATATTATGCTGAGGAAGTTTGGATTTTTATTCTGCAAACAGAAGGGTAACAACAAAGACTTCCAAAGCAGGTAAGAAGAGGTAAACATTAAGTTCGAGTGTAGGCCGGTGGATTCTGGAATAAAAGGGAAAAGAGTGAAATGTGGACGTCAGGCTTAGGGAAAATACAAACATATCACATTCAGCATTTTGTTTTCTAACATTTGTTCTGGCTACTAACACAATGAAGCCACCGGGAAGCGATGATACATTGAGGAAAAAAGTCATGGTGGCTTGGAAAGTATTCAGAAAATCATTAGCATGTTTTATCAAATTCAGGGCATCATCTATTGTAAAGCTTGTGATGTTAAGAAGCACTAAGAAGGGGACTTCCTAAGATGGCGGCATAGGTGAATGCACCGTACCGCCTCGCACAGCCAAACAAGGGGAAAAAACAGAAATCTACATATCCAAAAACAGCCAGATCTGACAGAAAATCATATTGAGAGGAAGTCCGACAACCAAAGAATTAAAGAAAATACATTCATCAAGTTTGGTGAGCCAGAAGGTGCAGAGCGAAGG
>PVJI01011788.1:9634-55598 GCA_004026765.1 Micronycteris hirsuta
TCCCTCTCTCTCCTTCCTTCCTTCCTTCCTTCCTTCCTTCCTTCCTTCCTTCCTCCCCCTATTACACTTGTCCCAAATTTCCCCCTTTGCCTTCCTCCACCCAGCCCAGCCCCAGCTCCCACAGTCATCCCCCACACCACTGTCCATGTCCATGGGCCCTTTGTACATGTTCTTTGACTAGTCCCTCCCACTTCTCTCCACTATTATTCCCTTCCATCATCCCTTCCTACAGCTATCAGTCTGTTCCATGTTTCCATGCCTCTGGTTCGATTTTGATTGTCAGTTTATTTTGTTCATTAGATTTCTCTTATAAGTGAGTTCAGATGGTATTTCTCTTTCACCAATTGGCTTATTTCACTTAAGTTCTCAAATTTTAATGTGCTACAAATTGCCTGTGGATTTCGTCGACATGCGGATTCTGATTCTGTAGGTCTGGGGTGGGGCCCACATCGGTTATTCTAAAAAACTGATGATAGATGCAGATGCTGCTGGTGTGGGAACCACACTGCGAATAATTTTCTTAGGTTAATCATCTCACTACCAAAATTCCCATCATATTATGTCCCTGCTCAAAATTCTTCTGTGACCCTCAAATGCCCCTCTGTACTAATTTTAAAAATCTTGATCTTAGTGTGTATGTCTTCCCTAATATGGCTCCAAACTACCTTGCCAGTTACAATTCTCACTAATCTCCACTTGTGGCTTTGGCTAACCTGATAAAGTTTCCTGATATTTCCTTTACCTGGTGGACACCCTCCACAAATCACATCTTTCTTGTTTGTTACTCTTTTGCATTCCTGTCTCTGTAAACTTCATAATCTGCTCTTGTTTACGGTATTTTTTTGAATTTAAATAATTTTTTATTTTTCAAATACCGTTGACATACAATATTATATTAGTTTCAGACGCACAATCAAGTGATCAGACATTATATAAGTAATCTTACTAAGTTATAGCCCTGATAAATCTAGTACCTATATCCCACCATAGTTATTATTATATACTATTATTGACTATATTCCCTATGCTGTACTTTACACCCCTGTGACTGTTCTGTAACTACCAAATTTTACTTCTTAATTCCTTCACCTTTATCACCCATCCCCCAATACCCGTCCCATCTAGCAACTCTCAAAATGTTCTCTGTATCTATGTCTTTCTGTTCTGCTTGTTCGTTTATTTAGTTTTTTAGGATCTGTTTTGTCTTGTGTAAGTTTGTTTCCATTTTTTAACTGAATTGTGAGAGAGAGGAAAGGGTAGGGGGGCAGAGAGAGAGAGATTTTTGGTGTCCCGCTTATTTATGCATTCATTGGTTGATTCTTGTATGTGTCCTGACCAGGAATTGAACCTGCAACCTTGGAGTGTTGAGATGACACTCTAACCAACTGAGCTACCCGGCCAGGGCTGTTTGTTTCCATTTTCATGAAATATCTCTTTCCATCCCTTTACTTTGTCTCTGTGTGTCTTTCTATCTGAAATGAGTCTCTTATAGACAGCATATGTGAGGGTTTCGTTTTGTTATCCATTCAGCCTCCACAGTCTTGTGATTGGAGCTTTTAATGCAGTGGCATTTAAAATAATTGCCTATATATATGTATATGTTTATTGCCATTTTATTATTCTGATTTTTCTATCTATTTTTTTCTTCTTCTTAAGAAGACCCTTTAAAATTTCTTGTAATAATGGTTTGGTGGTGACGAACTCCTTTAGCTTTTTCTAGTCTGGGAAGATGCTTATCCGTCCTTTGATTCTAAATAATAGCTTTTCTGGGTAGAGTAATCTTGCTTTTCATCACTTTGAATATTTCTTGCCCATCCCTTCTGGTATGCAAAGTTTCTGTTGAGAAATCAACTGACAGTCTTAAGGGATCTCCCTTGTATATAATTAATTGTTCTTTTCTTGCTGCTTTTAAGATTCCTTCTGTCTTTAACCTTTGGCATTTTAATTATCATGTGTCATGGTATGGGCCTCTTTGTGTTTATCTTGTTTGGGACTCTCTGTGCTTCCTGGACTTGTATGTCTACTTCCTTTACTAGGTTAGGAAGTTTTTCATCATTTTTTTTTTCACATAGGTTTTCAATTCCTTGCTCTTTCTCTCCTCGTTCTGGCAATCCCATGATGCAAATGTTGGTTTTCTTAAAGTTTTCTCAGAAGCTCCTTATACTGTCCTAATCTTTTTAGATTCTTTTTTCTGTTTGCTGTTCTGATTGGGTGTTTTCTGCTTCCTTATCTTCCAAATTTCTGATTTAATCCTCTGCTTCATCCATTCCACTGTTGATTCCCTGTAATGTATTCTTCATTTGTTAGTGTATTCTTCATTTCTGACTGATCTTTTATATGTTTTCTATCTCTCCTTTTACATTTTCTATCTCTTTGCTGAAGTTCTAAGTTCATCTACTCTTCCCCTAAGATCATTGAGAATCTTTATAACCAGTATTTTGAACTCTGCATGTAGTAGATTTTCTCCATTTTGTTTAGTTCTTTTTCTGGAGTTTTGTTCTGTTCTTTTATTTGGTACACATTTCTTTGTCTTCTCATTTTGGCTGCCTTCTGTATTTATTTCTATATATTAGGTAAAGCTGCTATGTTACCTGGGCTTGATATAGAGGCCTTAAGTAATAGGTGCCCTATAGTGTCCAATGGCACAGCCTCCCTGATAACCTGAGCTAGGCACTTCAGGTGCGCCCCACCCCCGTGTGGGCTATGTAAACCCTCCTGTTGTAGTTGAGCCTTGAGTGCTGTTGGCATCTGAATGGGAGGGATTTACCTCCAGGCTGATTGGCTGTGAGGACTGGCTGCAACCACTGGAGGATCAGCTGTGCAGGGACCCACCCCACAGAGCAGGACTTCAGCAGGGCTCCGGTGCTTGCTGAGTCCCCGCCACTTGAGTGTGTCCATTGTGGAGCAGGTTGGGTGGTGCTTTGACTTTGTCTAAAGCTGTCTACTGGGTGCAGTGGCTCTGGGCCCTCCTAGGAGGTGCAGGCCAAGGTAAGCCACCTGTGCCCTGCCCTGGGCTACCTGGAATGAGCTACAAAATGATCTGTAGATGGCTGCTACTTGTGTTGGGCTTGGAGATACCCAGGGGAGGCCAATCTATGAACCAAGGCTGGCTGCCACTAGTGCTAGGCCTGGGGCACACTGAGACCAGAGCTGGTTGTAGCTTGGAAACAGCTTGGATTGGGCCTGCAAGTTGGGTGGGGTGGCATCTCAAGGAATCACCAGGGCAGGCAAACAGTGTTAGCTAGGTTGATGGAGACTCAGATATAGCACCTGCCTGCTGGCTCAGAGAAGGAATAATGGCCTCTGCCAGTACTTTTTTTCTGGGGCAGAAAACTGCCCCTCCAGCTGTCACCCTGATACCAGACCACTCAGTTCTCCCCATATGTCTCTGGTGCCCCCTTGCTGGGACTCAGAGCAAGTGAGTCCAAGTAAGTCCATGTGTGGGCCCTTTAAGAGGAATACCTAGGACTCCAGAAGCCCTCTGTCTCACTCACCTACAATCCAAGCTGGGTTTTAAAGCCAGAAGATATGGGGACCTCTTTGCCTATCACTGGAATCCTGGGCTGGGGGGCTGGTATGGGCTTAGGACCCCTTATTCCTCAGGGGGGACCTCTGCATCCAAGATATCCCTCCCAATTTTTATCTACCACACGTGGGTGTGGGATCAGCCCATGTGGGCGTGAGGTCAACCTCTTCCATGGTTCTGAATGACGGTTGTTCTGTAGTTTAGTTGTAATTGTGATGTGGTTGTGGGAGGATTCGAGTACTGCATTTACCTACACCACCGTCCTGGCCAGAGCTCTCCTTAGAGCTTATGTACTTTTCATATCTTCTCCTTGGGGTTTTTGGTCCTTGGCAGCTGAGTCTGTGTTTATTCACTTTTGAATCCCTGTAGCATCTTAGTATGTGTTATCTGTTGACATATTTGTGGAATTGAATCATTTCAAGATCATCATTCACATCATTTATGACACTTAGCTGTCAGAGAAAAATGCTACCAGCAGTTAACATATTATTTAGATTATTTACTTTATTGGTGTCCTGTTTTCCCTCATTCATTGTAGTTATCATTTACCAGTGTGTTTCAGTGTATATCTGTGAATTTACTCACTTAAGTTATTAAACCAATGAATTTTAATGTACCTATAATGCGAAGGCCTTCTCTGGCTTAAAGGGACAACTGCCTTCTTTTAAATAGTAAAGTATGTGTTTTTATGATAGTTAAGCTCTCTTATTTTCTCAGTTATTCTGTGTTGTGGATAATTGAAGTTGCCAGAAGTTAAGCTGTTTTTTAACATTTCATTATAAATGCTTGCACAAATGTATTGAATAATGATCGTGACATTTTTTTTACAGCCCAGTAGACTTTGATTAAATTCCACAAATGTTAATTGGACGCCTACTACACACCAGCCACTGTGGGTGATGAAAAATGAATAACACACAGTCCCTGCCAAATGGGGACTTTTATTCTGTGCAGCTACTTGCAGAATCTCCGATAACTCTTTCCTTTTATATTTCCTTCATGTATGGGTGAAAGGTAGAGAATAACAGATGGAGCTTCTCATTTTATTCAGCTTACAGTCTTGACAATCACCAAGTGTGATAATCCTATTTTGCATTATAAATTATTTTCCTGTATCCAAGTCTTGATTGATTGATGTTACACAGGTGGTAGCATTGTATAATAGGCCATTATATTAAAATGCAAACTTGGCTAAAAAATGTATTTACATATGGCATTTATTTTTTTAATGTTAAAAAGGTATTTTAAAGCCAGATAGTTAAAATGACTGAATCCTTTTTAAAACTGTATTGCTCCAACCTCAAGGCAAAATGCATGCTTTTATATGGTCCTACTATTTGTAGCCTATGCAACAATTATAGATATTCACTGTAAATCATAGATTTAATGTGACAAAAAGTCGACTTTGATTTCTGTATGTCCCAACCTGTTCTTCCAGTCACCTTCCCAATTTCAGGAAACACTATCTCCAACTTTCTCTTTATACAGGCCAGAAACATTAGTGTCTTTTTCTTTCAAATCCCATACCCAATTCAATTATAAATACTATTGGTACTAACTTTAGCATATACTCAGAATTTAGTCAGTTTTTACTCCCTGTATCCAAGATGGTGGATCCTTGTCTGAGTCATAATTACTAATAGATCCCTCTTATAACACAAATAACTGCATTTCATAAAAGTATGGATATATTGTAGTTTATTTAACTGTTTTGCTTTTAGTAGGTTTTTTCTAGTTTTTAATTATTAAAAATAAATTGCACTGAAATAAGCCAATAATGAAAAGACAAATACTGTATAACTCCACTTACATGGGGCACCTAGAATGTACCGATTCGCAGAGACAGAGTGCTGGCTGCCAGAGGCTGGGGGGAGGGGAATGGGAAGTTGTTTAATGGGTACAGAGTTTCAGTTTTGCAAGATAAAATGAATTTTTAAGGCTGGATGTACAACAATACTATATACTTTATCATTACTGAACTGCAAATTTAAGTGGTTAAGATAGTAAATTTTGTTATGCATATTTTACCACAATTAGATAAAAAATAAACAGCATTAGGTAAAATTTCTAAAACTCAGAAACTATAAGAGAGAGGGTTTACAAGTTTAACCACATTAAAATCATAAGCCTCTCTGTTAACTAGGGAAAAGCAAATCGTTTAACTGAAATATTATCCTTTCACCTTGTTTGGTGAAAGTTGACAATACCTGACGTTGGCAAGAAAACAGGCTCCTACAAACCTTTTGGTGGGAAAGCACATTGCTAAGACAGTGGTCTCATTTTGGTGGGCAATGAGTCCATTGGTATAAAAATTTAAATGTATATATTCTTTGATTCAGCAAATTCACTTCTATTTTATAGAAATATATGCTTACATATGCATGGCAAATAATGTACAAAGACATTAACAAACTTTTCTTGTAAAAGTGAAAAATTGAAAATAATGCTGAAAAAAATTTCTTGTACACAGTTGTGTGTATTTGCAGGCATTTTTCTAGGAAAGACACCTGTGGATTTCTGAGTCAAAGAGTTTGCACATTTAAAACATGAGTATGTACTGTCAAACTCCCTTCCAAACAGGCTGTGCCAATTTTTCATGTACATGAGAATTTTAACAAGTGTTCCTGGAATTGGGTATTATCAATGTTACTGACTTTGCCAGTTTTATAGATGAAAAAAATGGCACCTAATCATTATTTGAATTTGTAGTTCCTTGACTACTAATGAATCTGAGATCTTTTCATATTTATATTCACCATTTGTAGATTTTTCTGTGAATTTTCATATACTTCAGTCATTTGTACTTATGTCTTCTAAAAAAATTTTAAATTTATTATTGTTTGAATACAGTTGTCTCCATTTTCTCGCCACCACTTCCCCCCACCCCACCCACCCCCACCTCCCACCCTTCATCCTTCCCTCTTTGACTTTGTCTATCTTTTTATGTTTTATAGAAATAAAAAAACATACATACATATAACCTCAGTTTCTATCTCTTGCTTATCTATCTCTCTTTCCATCTACCATCTATCAGATTTGACTCCGTGACCCTAATCAGACGTGTAGGATGATAAGGTAACCACATTACCTTATCATATTTAGATGCAATTATATGCATCTCTCACAAGGCCTTGCTATGGGTGGGAAGCTCCAGGTCATTCATCATTGGGGTTCTGCTCTTAAACCTTCATGGATGTGAGGAGGTTCTCATTCGCAGATGATACATTAGTCTAGGCCCTTGGGCTCCATAACCCACCTGCATATCATTCGTAAGCTCCTTATTCAAGCTCTTAATGTTTTCTGCTGGACTTGGATACAAGATTCTTTGCTGAGATTGAGAAGCTTTATTTCTATTTATTCTTTTTCTAATTTATTACTTATTTTGTTTTCATTTATTATTAATTTTTATTTTTAGACCTTGAACTCATCTGGAATTTGTGTGTGCCTGTATCAATGTTAACTTGTATAGTAAGAATATAAATTTTATATCCTTTTAGATATTCAATTTTCTGATCAACACTTATTGAATAATCAATTCATTCTCTTTAGACATAAAATACAACCGGTTACAAATTCTAGGCCGATGAAGGATGAAAGTCAATTTCAGGTAGGAATAAAGACTACACGTCTTAGGCAAGTTAAAGTATGCTAGAAAAAGAAGAGAAGAGATTACTGATAGACTTAGATATAAGCAAACTGAACTAGAATTCAAAGAAAAACACCATAAATGGAATTAAGTTGAAATTGAAAAAGTGGGGACAATATTTTCTACTTATCTAATAAAGGGTTGGTTTTCTTAATACACAAAAAGATGACCCCAATTAATTAAACAAGATAAACAATTTTTAAAAAATAGGCAAGGGGCTTGAAGAAGTAAAAACAAAAATTCATATAAAGTAAAAATGTATAAATAAATATTTGTCCACTAGAAATGACACAAATTCATCTTTAGCAGTAAGATACTAATTTGGATCTATCAAAATGGCAAGGTCTAAAAAAGTGATAAAACTCAAATTACTGTGCGACACCATTGCTCAGAGGAATGTAAATTGGTACAGTCTTTTGATACCTATTGTCTTACCCAGAAACTTTTTCAGGAAATTTTTCCTAGGGAAATAACCAGAAATGCTTACAAAGATTTACATAGTGTTATGTATAAGGAAGATAACCTAAGTGCTTAACAATTAGGGGGATTTAAAAAATACATGTACATCGAGAACTCTTGTTGGCACTAGATCTCACGGGATAGGAAGTGTCCACACTTACAGTGTGTGTATCGAAATCCGCTTGTGAAACTAGGTGTGCACCGGTGATGTTTTTATAAGGGGGGCAGGGAGAAGTTAGAGAGTGCTGGCCCCAGTGAGAGCGGTTTACGACATTTCGTAAGCCTTTGATGCTGCTTCAGAAGGGGCAGGTCGTCATATAATCGCCACAGAGAGCTCTGTCCTGGGCCGCGTGCACCTGCCGTAGCCGGTGTCCTGATTTTTAGGACGAGGAGAAAGGACAGCGGGACCTCCGTCTTCCACGTCACTGACAAGTCACAGCAAACGCCCCTCCCCACAAGTCGGATGTATGAAACCCGAGGTTTACGACTGAAGTTAGCTCCCAAGACAGGCGTTACAGTGTCAGAGTTCTTGCCTTCATTTGGTATGAAATAAACAGGTCTGGAACATTTTCGCTGCTTTCTCTCGTGACTCCCAGTGGGTGGGGCTTTCCTCCTTCGCTGCGCTGGGGTTAAAACTAACGCTGCATTGCCACAAACCCACAGCTCCCGTTCTCTCTCCCAGAAATAGGCCGAGTGCTTTGCGGACAACATGCCCGAGACTGTAATCGTAGGAATGGTTACTTACTTAGGCTAAGTAAGCAAGGAGAGAAGAATCTCGGGGAACCTGAAATCAGGGTCCCCCACCCCAGTGGAGTAGGGTCGGGGAGAGGTGAGCGCAGCTGTGCGGGGCGCATCTTGCTTTGGTGGCCTGGCTGTCGACTGTGTTTAATAAACCCATCACCTTCCGCCCACGGCTCTCTGTCCTGATAGCAACTGCGGCTGCAGAAGGGCAGGCGAGGGGCTGGCCCTGGAGGGAAAGGACGTTTAGAATTGTGCACAGATGCTCAGAACCAGAGGTCGTTTGCCAAACTGTTCTGCTCACAGGAAACATCAGCTCACTGAAGCCAGTGGTGTTTGTGCCACAAGATGCCACCCTTCCCTTGAAAAGAAGAGACTAAGGTGACTAAATAAGATTGTCAGTGTTTTATGGGTCCGTCTCTCACTTTTGGGTCAATGAGCTTCATCCGAGATGAAGTGTTTTTGTTCTGTAATACTTGGTGTAAGGAAAGAAATTAGTTCCTTGTTAGCGATTTCTAAAGCCCTTTTAAACTGCTTCAGAAATATTACTTTTCCATCTTATCTTACAATGGATTCTGAGCAGGCTTTGTTGCTTTGGGTTCTTGGTGTTCGCCTAGCTTGTGCAGTCAAGCTGTTACAAAAGATCACAAAAATAACAGATTGTCACTCAATACAATATTGTTTCCAATTTTCCCCAACAGGGATGTTTTGATCTCTTATTTGTGGAAGTAAAAATGGATGTGAGCTCTGAGTTTGATTGTTTATGGGTTACTTCTACAAAAACCCCAAATCTTCTCTGCATCCATCAGAACACAGTCCCCTGAATGCAAAGTTGAAGGTGGCCATAGCAAAAATTGATTGACTTCTGAAATGAAAGTCAGTATAAGCCATAGTCAAATATTCTTTGTATTCTTAGCTGAAATCAATACATATTTGTTCATCACGGTCCTTGAATCCATCTTTGAGGGGTGCTGAAAGCAAAATGTCAAGAATTACCTCGATGGCCCTCGTCTGTTGCCTTTCACTTGCCACGACCCTCCAAGCCCTGGTCACTCAGCCGGCTGCGGGCGACGGTCAGTCCTCATCGCCTTTCTGCATTGGTTGAAAATAGAAAATTTTCAATTATTCTTCTTGAAGGGAAACGTAGATAAATGTTTCCCTATTATTAAATACTTAGGTTATAGGGTTTTTTTTTGTTTGTTTTTTGCTCTAAATGTTTCAGCTACTTCTTGATGCACATAGCACTGGTTTCTCGTTAAACTGTTTTGCTGGAAAAACTCCTAAGAGTGAGGTTAGTGTGTCATTGGGAATTGAGTGGCAAAATTATGCCTGAATAATCACATTCAGCTTTCCCCTTTCACGCCACGGTCAAAGGGGTGCCGTTTAGAAAAGGGTGAGAGGGGAAATGCATGCAGATGCGATTTTAGGTCTGCGAAGTTCTGCAAGCAGACTATTCCTTTATGAGAATATTTCACATTCCTGGGAGGAAGCCATTTCTATTTTTAACACCACTAGTGAAGTAAAAGGCATGGAAGTGGTTTTGAAAATTTCATGTGAACTTGAAATAGTTGAGGAAGCTGTAACTTTCCTCTGCCGTCCACTTCTTACCAGTCTCCCACCAGGCTTTTCTGATGGCCTCGAACGGCCTCATGCCTGCTCCTGGACTGAGGTAACTGCTCCTGAAGCCTGTTCTCTGTGGTTACGTTATCGGGGGACGCCGCCATGGGCACCTGTTCATAAACTAATCACGCGCTTCTCCCTCAAGGTGTTGCAGATGAGAAACAGGCTTGAAAAATATTGCTCCTGCAACAAGCTGGTCCAAGTGATAAACCAATAACCAATTGATTTAATAATCTCACCCAGGGAGGAAAAGGGAACACAACAAATCCAGCAGGACTATTTTCTTTTAAGGCAAAAAAGAGACAAGAGAGGGGTTGGGGAGAGGCAAATACAAGGTGAGGGGCCCAGGGGGGATTGTTGCAATTTGCTCTTCTTTTTGATCCTGGTGATCATTTAAAGCAATTTAAAACCAAACAAGATAAAAATGAAATCAAAATATGTAGAGATATAAAGACTTCAAACTATGTTCAAAGTAGGTCAGTTTTTTTCCCCTAGTTGCTTTGTCTGGTTAACTTCAGCTTTATCTCATTAGAATTAAGCCACCATCAGGAGATGCATCGCTATTTACTGCCCGCCCTGCTCCACAAGCTCGTAGATAGCCAGGCAGCTTAGGCCAGGCTGGGAATACTGTCCTGTAAGAAATTCAGCTTTCCGGAACTACGAGTTTAAGCTGACAGTGAAACAGTATTTCAGTAGAGAGCAATGATGAGAGATACATAGTTAAACAAAAGTCCTGCTAGGATGTTAATCATCTCCCTTAGTCTCCTAGCTTGATGAAGGTCCTTCCCCTTCCTAGCCGAGCTGTAGCTGGGAGTTCTATTGGCATTTACTAAATTGTTTTTAGGCGGTAACTATTATTCTGGTAGTTCATCAAGATGTTAACAGCTGCTCTCCAAAAGTGAGATGCAATGAGCTTGGGAAAGTTACTTGCTGTGGGTTCTTTCCTCACAGGTTAGAATAGTGAAGGCTCTGAGCAACTTGCAGCAGGAAAACCTCTGCAACTTTAGTTAACTTACAACTTCCTAAACTTATCACTAAGAAAGTCATGTTTACACAACCCCATGAACATTTCAAGGGATATCCGAGTTCTAAAGAATAATTTATGCAAAACCGAGTTAAACGTGTCTCAGTATAAATAAAGGGGTACAGGCAGAGTTGTCTGGAGACCCTTTTCTGACTAACTTTTGATGTGTGTTGTAGCCTTTTTGTGTGTCCTACCGACCCAGAACCTCAGCTTCTGCTGAGTCACCTGGGAGGAGACATCGCTGGTTTTCTTCAGAAATCTGTCTCTGGGCGGGGAAATGAAGGAGAAGGGAAAGGTTGCCCAGGTTTTGTCTTCGTTTATCCTTCCAGTTAAACACTATGCATTCAGAACAGAAAGGAGAGCAGGGAAGAGAGCTGGCTATAAATATGATTTAGAAGAGCAGGCTTTAATCTGCTAACTCATGATTTCTGAACAAAAGGACAAGACAAAATACACCTCATGAATACTGGGAAGGAATGTTCAGTTGGCTGAGGGGGCTCAACACTGAACTGGCGGGTGGGAGCAGGAGACCAGGGCGCCAAGACAGATAGCCCTACGGGGCTGATGCGTGGCAGGAAAGAAAGCCACTGGGTGGAGTTGTGGTGAATTATTTTCCAGTGATCTTGCAGTGAAATGATTTGAAAATAATATGTAATTTCAGATGCCTAACACTAATGTTCAGACCGTAGAGTAAAAAAGAACATTTTAAGTTTTCTAACAATGAATAAATTTGTTATTTAATTAAGTGAATAAACACTGATTACCTGTTATGGATAGCATAGTAAAAAGGAATTTTAGAATATTAAGAAAAATACTGCTTTCCATGAATGAATGCTACAAATACTTTAGTAAGAAAGTGAAATAAGTATATACAAATCACATATACACAGTACTATCATTTAGAGCAGAAGAATAATGTGATTAGAACTGAGTTTTGGAATATCAATCTACCAGTGATAACCAGCATGGGTTGGAATATAGATAGTAGAGGTTAGGAGACGAGGGAATAGATGAAAGTTCTAGTTTTAAAAATGGACATAGATGATGGGGTTAGCAAACTCTTTCCATAAAGGGTCGGAGAGTGCGTGTTTCGCCTTTGGATGCAGCAGCCGCAGGTGGTACGTGAGTGGGCGTGGCCACTGTTGCCCAATGACACTTCCTTCGGGAACGCGGGAGGCGGTCCTGACTTGGTAGCGGGCTTTTCCGACCCCTGAGTTACATGCAGGAAGCTGAAAGCCAACTGCTGATGAAAACGTAAAAAACCATTAGCGTATCATACAGATATAACAACTGTGACCTTTAGAAAAGAAACATTAATGAACAAGTCATGGTTTGCTAATTCATTAAAAAACACGAGAGCAGCTGAAAGCGTGTGTGCAGCTGTGCACCAGCGAGCTACCCTCACGGTGCGGACTGGCCGGGTGTAAGTGCAGCGCAGGGAGTCAAGTCGGTAAAGTTCTGATAACCAGATGGTGCCAGGCGGGTTACCAGCTTTTCCCTGGATGCCTTGGATTTGAGGATTTAGCTCTTTCCATAGGTTCAGGAAGTTCTTGTTAACTATTTGTTTGAATAGGTTCTCTGTTCCCTTCCTCTCTTCTCCTTCTGGTATACCCAGTTTTTTAAAAAAATTATTGTTGTTCAGTTACAGTTGTCCCACCTTCTTTCCCCATTGCTCTCCCCTACCCCATCCCCCCCACTCCCAGAGTCAATTTCCCCCATTGTTCCTGTCCATGAGTCCTCTATTTGTGTTCCTTTGCTTGACCCCTCCCCTTCTTTTCCCTGTTATATTGTTCTTTCTGATGGAGTCAGGTACTTCTCATGGATTTCTTCCTTTTTTTTTTTTACTCTCAAGTCCCTCTTTTTTTCCATCTGTGTCATTTCTAGATTTCTATCTTTGATATCATGAATTCTTTCCTCCATCTGGTCAGCTCTGTTTCTTAAGCTTTCTAGCTCATTCTTCCTCTCTTTTATTGGCGTACTCATCTCAAGAATTTCTGTTTGGCTCTCTTTTTATAGTTTCAATCTCTTTGATAAAGTATTCCTTTCCTTCATTGATTTTATTTCTGAGTTCATTAAACTATCTGTGTTTTCTTGTATCTCACTGAGTTTTTTCAGAACTGCAATCTTGAATTTTCTGTCATTTGAATCAGGTATTTCAGTGGCTTTAAGTTTATTTTCTGTGTTCTCTACATTTTCTTTCTGAGCTGCCTCATTACCTTGGTTATTTATGGTATTTGATGCAGTCTTTATTGGCCTGGCATCTCTGGGAATGAAATCAACTTCTTTCTTTCTTTCTCTCTTTCTCTCTCTCTTCCTTCCTTCCTTCCTTCCTGCCTTCCTGCCTTCCCTTCCCTTCCTTCCTTCCTTCTTTTTTCCTCTTTCTCTCTTTCCCTCCTTTCCTTCCTTCCTTCCTTCCTTCCTTCCTTCCTTCCTCCCTCCCTCCCTCCCTTCAAGGCACTTCTTTATTTAGTAGGTTGGTAAGAAGTCTTTCTTTGGTTTTCCAGTAGATGGTGCTGAAGCACAAGGTTTTTAGTTTCCCCTGCTGGCTCTGGCTGCTCAGATCTCTGCGAGGCAATGCAAAATGCCCTTGTTCCTTGAGGAGGTGAGTGTCTCCTCTGGGACCAGGTGGCTTCAGTCCCAGGGCACCACTCTCATGGAGGAGTCAGTCCCAGGGCACCACTCTTATGGAGGAAGGTGGTGGATAATGTGGTTTCAGTCCCTGGTGACCAGACATGGCCAACAGTGCTGCTGCAGTGGGTGGGGGTTTAGCTGGGTGAGGCTGGTTGGTTCCTTTGTGGCTTTGTTCTCCTTCTAGTAATGGCGACTGCTAGACCTTAGCCACCTCACCTCTTTATCTCCACCCCGTCCCTGGTTAGCCTCAGCATGTGCCTGCTGCTCAGGGAAAATGCTTCTGTCTCTTTAGCTCTTAGGACTGCAGATAATGTGCTCGGTAGCCCAACACTCACAGCTACAGCTTCTTCTGGGGCCCCCTGCTAGCTCTGGGGGGGGGGTGAGAGAGGCAGCCAGGCTCTGTGGCTTCATTTTTGTGCCTAGCAATGGGGGTCGTCTGGCAACTGTGACACCCCTCTCTGTCTGATCTCTGCTCAGGTCACTGGGTTCAGCTGCAGTGCATCTGACCACTCTGGCAGGAGTGCTCACCTCATTGTCTCTCTGTGCAGCTCTGGGCTGCAGGTGCAACCTGGTTCACCATCCCCTCCTCTAGCCCGAGAGCTGCAGTGAGCCCTGGGCTGCGTCCCTGGCACCCATTTCTGCTTTGCTCCCTTCCCTCCGCCCCTGCTCTCTCTGACTGGCTCACCTTCAGATGTTTCATGTCATGGATCTCTCAGACGTGCTTGTGTGTTGAGCAGGAGATCCTTTGTTAAACTATGCTGTTCAAACCAACATAATTTCAAGGGGAGAGACCAGGGGAACTTCTCATGGCACCATTTCTCTGACATCGAAAAAGAATCGGTACATTATTTCCACCTTTTGGGGAAATTTTTCACAGAAGTTTGAAAAGTTTAGGGTATTTATGAGGGCATGAAAGGATAAATCATTGGGACGATGTCTCGCTTCGAAGCATTATCCTGGCGACTTTGAGGTGAAGGAAAGCTTCCCCACCTTCCCTGCCACTCTGTTGTCTGCGTTGCCTTTTCGCGGTCCAGCTCAGGCTTTCACGGTGATATAAATAGCGTCCCCTCCTCTCCGTGTAAAACAAACTAGGACTGGGTGTAAAATTTGGATTAATAACCAAGTTTACGAGTTACTGGAAGTATACCGACTCCCCTTGGTTCATTTTGTGCAGTCAGTGTTCCCCTTATTTTGTAATTGAGTTTTTTACTAGGAAACTTTTCCAGGTGTTTTAAAACCTAACTTCTATGTTGTTCTCACTCGCTGGAAAGTTTTGTTGGGTCGCTTGAGGATGGAGACAATTCTGTGTTTCAAAGATCCACTTTGAGGTTCATCTTATCTTTTTTTTTTTCCAGGGATGAAAATTAAGTACTGAGGACCAGACACAATAACTTGTCAGAAATTCATCTGGGTGCTGGAAGTAATTTATAGTTTTCCCATTTCCTCCACTCAAACATTTCTGAGATAATGTGACCTTCATGGTCTGTGGTGAGAAAGGCATGATTTTCTTCTTAAATTTATGTTTCCTTAAAAAAATAATGGACTTTCCTGTGCATTTTTGAAGATTATTTGGAATGGCAATATTGGGAAACTCAAGGTGTTTCCTGATCCTCATGCTTAAATGTGTCCCAGTGTCTCATTGGAAGGAGATTTGGGAATTAAGTCCCCCAACTACCCAAATTTGAATTTGCCAGGGGAGAATCCTGGGCTATGTTCTGAACTGCTGGCAGAGGCTCGCCTGCCCATGGAAACGGCCCGGCGCCCAGGGAAAGTCAGCGTAGCTGTGCCTTCCCTCAGAGAGCTGAAGACTTGAGTGTGGACTGGGCGGTGTTTCAGAGACTGGAGCCCCTAGTCCCACGCGAAGAGATCTTAAGCAAGTTCTGTTCAAGAGTTGTGTTTTGGAAGACATAGTTGTTCAGAGAGCGTCCCGCAGGACCCTTCGGGGACACTGAAATCCGAATACCGTGGGTTTCCACCTCTCCGCAACACCCGAGGAGCCGTGGGAGCCAGAGGCGATGGCCGACAGGGCGCTGCCCCGAGAGCCGCTGCTAGGTTTGCCGGCCCGGCTGCGACCCCCTTGAGAAAGGACTAGGTCCCAAGTGCTGACCTAAGACTCGTGGGAAGGGCACATCGTGTGAGGTCATCGGGCTTATTCTACTCGTCACCCAGGAAGGAGAACACGATGATCTGCTAAAATATTTTGAGGGCTTGACACGTAAAAAATGTAGTCAGGGCTGTAGCCAATTACAAAGTCTCTTAGATTTTTGGCTGGGTGGCTGTAGCATTGGGAAAGACATGTGTTCCTCTCGTCTTTATGCTTGAGTGGTAAAGCCCTGAAGGTATTACCTCTGTTGTGCTTACGGGCTCTGGGTGTGTGTGTGTGTGTGTGTGTGTGTGTGTTAGATTCTCTTGGGAGCTCCTGAAGCTCCTCTAACTCTGCCCTGTCCCAGAATTTGTTCAAAGAGGCTGCAGTCAGGTTTTAACAAGTAATCATGAACCTCTGCTTCATAGCCAGGATCCAACCGCTTTGCCACCAGCACAGCCAACAAAGCAGCCCCCTGCCGATAGGAGACTGTCAGTGCGCCAACGTTTTTCAGGCTGCCGAGATTGGAACACAGCCCTAAAGCTGCTGTCCCAGGCAAAAAATGTCAACTTGTAGACCCAAACTGTTTTCCAGGGCGCCTGTTCAGTCGGAGCCTGCATGGTGTGAGGTGGTTCACGGTGATAAATGACTCAGCTCTATTATTTCATAATTTCCTATCTCTTTTTCTCCTTACAGGGGCCGCACTTCTTGTGTGTCTCCCCCAGGTTGTGCTTCCCTTGTCCCTCAGCCCCGCCCCCCCCTCCCCCCCCCCTCCGAGTTCCGGCCTCCAGGCTGTTCCCTTCATCAGCAAGTATCTGGATGCGTTCCTGTTTCCAACCTCTCCATCAAAACGTTTCCTTCCAGAATACCTTTTTCTATGGTGTTCTGATAGATGGTTCGCTTTCTTCTCAAGAATTTTAGCTAGATGAGGAATTTTGTTCAAGACTCACTTATTTGTGCTGGCAACAAAATCTGATATTAGGCCAATTTGGGACCCATAAAACTTTGCTTCATTTTAACTAGTGATAGCACAGAGAAGTTAAATAATAGGCATGTAGGATTTCAGTGATCAGAGGGTACTTAAGTTTATATCATCGTTAATTTATTTATATTCATTGATTCACGCAGTTGTTCAGTAAGTATTTATTGTACATGTATCCTGTGGGAAAAGTGAGATTCAGTTTCTACATTTATGGATCTTCTAGTCTAATGGGAAAGTTGGCAATATTAAATAATCACACAACTTTAAAAATCACCACTATAGTAATACTGTGGGCATGTAAGGAGAATTGACATAATGGGAGGTGAGAGACAGCTTCTCTGAGTCAATGAAACTTGAGATGAGGTCTGACGGAAGACTGCATGTTACCTGGAGGCCAAGCGGTGTGGCAGGCTGGGGAACAGCATGTGCAAAGGCCCTGTGGTATGGGGGCACAGGCACATTTGAGGAACCAAAAGGAGGACTGTGTGATTATGAGTGCAGAGAGCATTGCTGGATTTCCAAATAGCTAGTGGGAGTCACGACAATATTTTAGGTGGAGTGGGTCAGGTGATGAGATTTGCATTTCAAAAAGAATACTGACAAGAGGAGCAAGAGTAGTGGGCGGCGGGCCAGCAGCCCTCACAGCAGCCTGAGGAGAGCGAGGGTGGCCTGGGGGAGCTGGTGCTGTGGGGGAGAGGTAGGGACACGGGCAGAAAGGAAAGGTAGTAAGTTAACAAAAGGTGGTAAAGAGGAGACGGTGATGTCAATAATGAGTTTTAGAGCTTTAGCTAGCTTGAGTGGGTGGTTGAAGGACAGTGGAAGAAACCAAGTTCGTGGTGGAAGATAACAAATTAGTTTCTTCTTAGAATGAGGTAGTTTGGGATCATTGAAGTGGATTTACATACCTGGAACGCAAGAAAGGGTCTGATATGTAGTTATAAATGTGGGAACCAAAACGCCAAGTAATTCTTGCTTGAAGTCACGCAGCTATTAGGTAGTAGAGCCAAGATTAAAGTTGGGTCTTTTTTGCTTTTTGCTCAAGCATCTACATATTGTGGCAAAGAGAGAAAGGCAGTGAAGTAAGGTTAGCTTCTAAGGTAGGCATAGTCCCCTTCCCCTGCCTCAGTGAGTCTACTGTTGATGGAAATGCAGAAGTAAGGTATTAGAAGAAAAGAGCCTATGCTTTATGCTTTCTGTTTAATTTTACTTGCATTGTGAGATTTAAGATTTATGTTCACATTCTGATTCTATATTTCCCTTATATCTAAATATTAACAACTTGCTAACAGATTGGATTTGATTGTCCCTGAGAAACAAAAGTATTACTCAATGAATAAATGTAAAGTGATTAAAACTGATTGCAATACCTTGTCATGTTTTTAAAAGATTAAAAAATGTGGGTATCTAGGAAAGATTTCATATGTCAGTCCTGCTGTGGTCTTTGTTTTATTGTGATTTTTAGGTTTTTTTAAACCTTTTTTTAATATTGTTTTAGGAGAAAGAGAGAGGGGGGGGGGAGAGAGGAGAGATAACACTGATTTTTTTGTTCCACTTACTTATGCATTTATTAGTTGATTCTCATATGTGCCATGACCGGGGTTGGAACCCACAACCTTGGCATATCTGGACGATGTTCTAACCAACTGAGCTACCTGACCAGGGCTGTGGTCTTTATTTTAGAACAGCGATTTTCAACTTTTTCATCTCATGGCACTCATGAACTAATTACTAATATTCTGCAGCATGCCAAAAAAAATTTTTTTTGCCAACCTGACAAAAAAATACATATAATTTTGACTCATTCACACTGTGAGACTTTTGTTGAATTGGCTGTTGTCATTTTTAACTTGACAATGGAAGGGAAAAGAGGTCAGTGCCCCCAACTAAATAGTCAGATGCTGCCTGTTTTAAAAATTCTTGCAGTACACGGGTTGAAAATCACTGTTTTAGAAGATCGAAGAGAGCAGTACAGGAGAAGAACTGAAGGAGGACCACAGTTTTCATTAAGACAATACTGGGGATGTTCCAAAAAAGCCTGTGTTTTGTGTAATCCTAATGAGCAAAGAGCAGACGTGCCCCTTCTTCATTTTGATGTGTCTCCTCCAAGCGGAGCAGGGCATACAGAAGCAGTGAGCTGTTAAATGCAGGAGCTTTACGTTATGATTTTCTAGTGTGTGCGCTCAGAGCAGCATTTAAAAATGTTAATGATACTGCTAATTCCTCCATTCTATTTGCAAATTTAAAATCACCTATTCTTCTGCAAGGCTCAAATCTAACTTTCCATGACAGGTTATAAAAATGTCTCAACTCTTTGATTTGTTTTTTCAAGAGAAAGATGACTTAAATGTTCTTCAGTGTCCTTTCTCTTATCTCAAAGATGCTTGGGGGGGGGCGGGGGGGCTGGGGGGGGAGGTTTAAGCCTAGAATTTCCATTTCAATGAAGTCTGAAGTTACCCATAGAAGACTGCTGGCAAATCCTCCCTCCCTTTGTTCTCCTCTTCCCTCCTTGCTCCCGTACCCCTCCCTCCAAAGCTCTATGGGGCTGGCCAAGCGAAGTGGTGTGTCACATCCTCCTAGAGTATTTTCTTCCCTGTATCCATTTTCTTCTGTTTCCTTCATGTTGATGTGTTTTGGGTGTCCATGTGCCCAGATAAAATTAGGAGACACGACTGTCAAGGAAGAAAAAGAAAATGTGGATTTGTGTACAAAGAGAGGGCTCTGAAATAGTCTGCCTGTGTGACCATGCCGTACCTGGGCACATTCACCTTCCCGCCAACGGAGTACTTCCCCAAGGTCCCAAATCCCATTTTAGCTCACAGTCAGGATCTCCGAGTGGCACAAACTCCTTCTAGATGCAGCTCTTCATGGACCAGAAAATCATAAACTAACACACAGGCTCCCCACCTACAAATACCACAGTAGGAGGTGGGGGAGTAGAAACAAGATACCTCCAATAGAAACTCCTCTTTGGAAAAAGTGGGGAAACGGAAGCCTGTCTATAGCAATTATCAAATCTTTTCGGGCAGGAGTAGTGCTGATCCCTCTCCACGGTGGTAGCATAGCCTCCCAGATGGATGAACTCTTCTGGAACCCTGGTTCTGCTTTCTGGGCCGAATCCTTTTATCTTTTGTCCTCTGTGGCGCCTGGCTCTGTCCGTGACTAGTATTGTCCAGTAAATCTGTGCTCCTTACAGGGGATGCATTTCTAGGGGCCTCTGTAACTTACAAAGATTGCTTCATGTTGATGCAACTTTGTGGGCCAGGGTGGCTCTCAGGGCTTAAAGCTGCCTAAGTTTTTACAGGCAAAGCTTGTAGTTTCTATGACTACAAATTCTCATGCTTACTTAGTAAATTTCCAAGCAGCCCCAGGTTCAAGTATCTAGCCAAGGTCATGTCTGGACATAATTTTAAGGTTGAAGACATTAATTTTCTACCTACTGGGCCCTGCTCCATGCTTTTCTCTTCTAATTTGATGTTCTCTTTCTTGGGGCTGTATGAAACATTGGCTTGGGTGGAAAGGCAGCGCCCTTAATTTGGTTTCACACAGAAAAATGTCATGACATTTATGTGACCTTAGTATGCCAAAGCTCAGGTAAGCCTGCAGCTTTGAAACTTGCTTCTCATTGTTTCAGTTTAGGGTGTAAAAGCCGTTGGCTTTTCAGGCCTGGAAGCCTCCAACATTGTAGGCAGAAAGAACATCCTTTGGAGGGCTTCTAACTTCCCGTCTCAGCTTGCAGACTAGTTAGCTCTGGGCTGAGTTTATCTCTTTCATGGTTAAGGAGCACAAAATATAACATTTTAATTTTTTCCCCCTGTTATGTCCTTGAATGTTTCAGGATGTCTTGGTCAGCACGTGGTATCCTTAGGTAGAGTAGGGGACAGTATAATCATCTATTTTGCCACATCAAAACAAGGACACCTCTTTGTCCTGTTATATCTGTGTCCTCCTCGCTTTCCCCCGATAGCTTACACCGCGTCGCTGTCATTTATCCTAGGTTTGGTCCCACGCGGTCCCCGACTTCCAGGCATAAACTGCGGTATTCATTCAAGTTAGATGCAGCTGAGAATAATGGAAAAACCTCAAACACTAGTGACCTGCGTGAATAGAAGCTGGTTTCTCTCTTGTGTGAAAGTCTGGGGATTGGCAGTCCAGAGCTGCAGTGGTGACTCGGGCCACAAAGTCCTCAGGGAGCCAGGCTCCTGCTCACTGCACACGGTCCCTGGCGCATGGCCCTTGTCCTTGGGTGCTCCAGCCGTCATGTCCACATCCCAAGGAGCAAGACAAAGCGGGAGAAGGAAACAAAGAGGCGAAGGGCACGTACAGCTCAAGTTCCTGGACATTCCGCTGCATTTTTCAGCCAGAGTTTATTCATGTAGCTATGCCGTCTCCGCGGGACGCTGAGCAAGGAGAGCAGAGAGGCACCTCTGTCGTGGTGGCTTAGTCAACGACTACCAGTTAGGTTCTGATTTCTCTGTGGCAACTCCTTTCTTATTGCAATGCTAAGGTGACCTTTTCCCCCTCATCTTTATTAAGATGTGATTGACAAAAAACTGAGTATACTGTATTTAAGGTGTACAACTTGATGTTTTGATATATTATACCTTGACTAATGATTCTAAGGTGACTTTTCAAATGCACATCGATGACATTGTAAGTTGCAGTGGAAGCTAAAATAGCTAGGAATTCACATTCCAGCACTCCATGGTCTAATGTTAACTTCTGAAGTTAATGTTAGAAAATATAAAAAGTTTGGAAATACTGGCTTTTCTGACTTTTCAGTGACATTCCCTGGCAGAAGCCTCACCCAGCACAACCCATCGTGAAGTGATTTGCTCCCAGTCCTGTTAGTTAACGTGAGAACTAGGACCAGCACTTGTTTCTTTTGGTGTCTAAACTAAGTCTCTTCCCACTGTATCATTATGTGAAGAACATACTGACGTAGAGAGACATGGACCCGAAGGCCTGCATTTTCAAACAGGTAGCTAAATCACGGGACATTGTTCTACAAGGAATTAATGGACATGCCACATAAAATGGGCCCATGTTCAAAGTTGAAAAAAATTGGTTGTTGAGAATACACTGGGGTTCTTCACTGCAGGATCTCAAGTTCTCCAGTATGCTAACGTGCATTGTCAATTCTTATGACACGTTTGTACTGCAAATTCATTTGACCACTGAATACCGTATTTCACTCTACAACCCTGGCACCTCACCCAGAAAACTTTGTCATGGAATACAATGTGGGAAATGCTCAGATGTTTAAGGAGCAACTACTTCGCAATGCTGCAATGAGTAAAAGAGCCCTCATCCCAATAACACACAATCGAATTGGAGAAAGAAACCATGAGTACGTGAAAAATGAAATTAAGTTACATGAATCCATGTAACATTTAACAATCGTCTAATTAACACCTGCTACATGACATTGCAGTGCTCCTGGCCCTGGGGATGAAATGAAACAACACAAATGAGATCCTTTATCTTAGTTTACTTTTAAGTGAATAATGTAGCAGCTCAAGACGATGTTCATTTTTGGCCAATACGTGTCAAGGGAACAGTGTTACTCTCAATTTGTGGACTGTATATTTCAGTGAATGCAGAATTATTTTATAGGATTTACTAGTGACTATATATGTATACCAAACATTGTCTGCAGACTAAATAAATAAGTCCAAGTAGCATTGTTGTGCTGGAGTCTGCGTCATGTTTTAATTTTAAACAGCTTTAGAACTAGCAGTCATTTATTTCTGCTATAGGGTGATGCAGGGAGAAATGACCAGACTTGCATTTCATGCATCATTGGCACAGCAGGCCATGCCGGTCTCCTTTCCCCTCTGCTCGGGTCACAGGTCTTGCAGTGGCTTCTTCCCAATTGACTCTGGAACTCATTTCTTTTAAAGAAGATGCCAAATTATCCATGAAGATGAGAAAACGATCTAGAGCCAGACTTTCTTCACTCCAGAGCAGAGCCCTGGCTGCTCTGCTGTCGTGATGCAGCCCCCCGAGCGAGGCCCCCTGCTGGCTCGAAGGGACGCTGGACGCTGGCATTTCCATGGGGCGCTGGGCAGTGGTGAGGTGATTTCCATCCCGACACTGGCAGCCCCCAGACCTGCTCTGCACCTAGAGTGGTCCTTACTGGGGTGACAGGGGCAGACCGGCTCTTACCTGATGGGATTGGGGCACAGTCTGCTATCTCCTGTCCAGCTTCTAGTCTATACCTGCTGCATTTCAAGAAGAAATGCTTGACAGCGGCTCTGCCTGAGAGAGTTGGCTTTTGTGGCATGTTAGCTTTTGTTCTGGGAAGGCTTATATAACAAAGAGATCCTTGTAAATTATGTCCTTAGTGAATCATGAGTGCTCTGCTATCGAAGAATAGTATTTCTTGAGCATGTGACACGAGGCTATATGTGAGGTAGATGAAGAGAGAAACCCATGTGTATTGGGGAGATCTCAGTCTCAAAGGTGGGCTGCAGAGTGAAGACTGAGGCGTGGACCTATGGCAGGACAGGCAGGTGAGTGCATACCTGTGTGATAATGCACGGCGGAGATTAAATGCAGCAGGGGCTCAAAGAGGGAAGGCATTAGTAGGGTGAGGGAGTCGGGTTGAGTGAAAGAAGTAGAATTAAAGATAGCATTCAGCATACCATCTCTGCTTTCTTTTCTGCTGTCTGAGTCAGTGAACCTCCATTTCATGTGGCTGTGCATTCCTTGGAGCTACAGAGGGTCATGGAGATGCATATTATTGGTGTGGATGGGCTCTCGCTCATTTTTGTGGCCAAGATCCTGCCCCACCGTTGAGGACATTGTAGGTCAGGAGGGTCGGAAAACAGATGAATTGCTTCCGAGGGCTCCCTCTGACCGTCGAAGGACAGCCGCCGTCCCTGACTGGGCATGAAGACGCTTCGGTAACAGTGCCCTGGCTATTCCTGAGTTACTTTCACAAGGTGACTGGAGATTGTGCACTGGTGTCGCACAGCAGGTGTCACAACACAGTGCAGACGCAGCTCCGGCACTCGCAGAGGGCGCTGCTCCCACTGCTCCTCCAGTGTCACAGATGTGCGGGGGTCACAGTGAGCTGCTGGGCGACGCCTGCCCCTGCTGCGGAGGCAGAGACGGAGAGCTGCTGCGGCCCTTTGCAGCCTCCTGGGGCCAGTAATCAAAGCCTACCCACGACCTGTGAGATGGCAAGGATTCTTCAATAAGACCATCAGGGACAGAACAGGGATGCAGGGCCACAGAGAGGTGAAATAAAACAACCGTTTCCTTAGCTGCAACCAACAGAGTTCATTACCAGCTGCTAAACCCTTCCTCTGCCTTGGTATGCATTGTTGCATAAAAATACATATACTAAATTTAACTCAATAGTCCTGACAATTCCTTTTGTCATCATCGAGTCCTGAAGTTAAGGACACTTCCTCTTGGTTATGATTTAGATGACATAAATGCACGGGCAGTTTGATAGTGGGTGAGACCCTCCTCCCCAGCGAAGGCAAACCCTGATGGTCCGCACCCCCAGACGTTTCTGTCTGCATGCGTCACCTATTTCACATCTCTAGCCAGGAAGATCTGGTTCCAAAATTCTTGCTCTGTTTAGGATATAACAATGTTTAAACAAGAGGCAATCCAAGGTTTTAAAGTTTATTGTATTATAGGGCTTTCAAAAGTTACCTCGGAAAGGAAATGAATGAACAGAGATCTTGTGATTCTTTTAATAAAACAATGGAGTTGATGAAAATAGCTCTGCAATGAGGAAGCCTTCAGAAAGAGCAGCTCCAGAGCCAGGAAGCTGCAGGCCCAGCGATGCGCGACGCGGAGTTACCGGGGAGTGTCAGTGAAGGACCGCACACTGATCGGAAAGGCTGCCATCGTTCTCAGAGATTCCGTTGCTCGGTGATGGAAACCGCTGATATGAGCTTCTACATTCTGGGTAATGAATGCTGCATAAGGGATGGTGGAAATATTGCAAGGGAAGCCGTTAGAACAAAAGAAATTAAGCAGTGTTGAGTCCCTTGGCTGAGATTGTTGTGCCTGGGGAAAAACATATTACCCCAGGCTGAAAAGAATTCCTCGTAACAGACATAGACTTGTTTTAACTTTTAAAAGTTGACTTTTTCTTTTTCCACCCTGGGGCAGATTTTGATCAGGTTTACGTAGGCTACCAAGTCAAACAAACAAACAAATGAAAAAAAGGAACATATTTTATCTTTGATTCTTCTCAGCAGGTACTCTTCATGTTATTTTACAAATGTCAGTATTAATTCCAGGTGGTCTTATTACATGGAACTAGTATTTGTTAGAATGAGTTCTTGTACACATGACCTCTGCTCTGGCCACGCACTTGCCTTTATTGTCCTGAGCCAGACAAGGGAAATCGGTTTTATTTCATGGCGCCCGCTGACTGGAGTGGGTTGGCTGGGCTGGGTGTTGGGAAGAATTCCGAGTCTGCTTCAGGGTTCAGGGGGGAAGGGGACGAGTGTGATTAATTTGTGATGCCTGTTAATGGATTTGGAGGGGGTGGTGGTAAGGCCGGTGCCATGTGTTCACTCTCCTGAGGCTTTTATGAGACCTCAGCCAGAAACCCAGAAACTATCTCCAGCGGATCAGTCGTTAATCTGGCCATGCAGTATTTGTGGAATTAAGTAGACACCAACTTCCCCATAGACTTACTTAGAGTATCGCCCAGGTGTGGGTTGTTCAAACTACTTAGGGAAAGTTTTTATATCCAACGTCTTTGGAACTTAAATCTTAAGGATTGACTCCATAGTAATGAAACGTGAGAACTGAAGACAGACTTTAATTTAAAGAGAGAGTATTAAGTTCTTTCGTGTTCACAGAGTAAACATCTCACGAGCAAGATCAGAAACACCAAGTGGCGGGGGTGCTGCAGCCAAAGGCAGACTGGAACCAGGACGGGGCGCGTGCTGGGGGCTGGAAGTTTGGTCCTTCCAGGCTGATGGCGTTCACATTGCTTCTTACAAGGTGGGGAGAGAGAGTCGGGCCCCGCATTTGAAACCAGGGCCCTTGTCGGACTTCTGCTTCCTGTTAAATAACGGGAGCTGGGAAAAAATCTGCTGCCGACCAGTGCCTTGGGTTGAAGCTTGTAAGACCAATGCCTAGAAAGTTACCCAGATCCAGACTCTTAACCAAGAACCCAAGCAAGGTACTCTCTAGGTGGGTGTCTGCCATATTCCTAATACTGCTCTATGTCGTAACTCTTACCATTAATAGTCTTAATTCTGACCTGGGAGTAAAGGTACCATAAAAAACTGTGCAAGAAGGGAGGAGAGGAAGAAAAACAAAGACAAACAACTTTAACACAAAAATAAGCTTGCAAATAAAATCCCAAAGAAAGAGATGAGAAAGACAGCCAGTGCAATCAATAATGGGAAGATGAAGATTCAATCCTGATGAAATGAAAATGATAAAGCAACTGTAAAAACCAGCTTTCTTTCACTATGACCAATGTGAAAAAAAACCCCAACAAAACTCCATTCCTTAAAAGTTTAGAAGTCCATAGACTTCTGAGACAATTATTTTTCAGAGTATTACGCTCACATTTATCCAAGGAAGGAAGCAGCTGCTTTTTGATATAAGTATTGGTTTATTCAAGGATAGGGATCAATTTAGTTAAAGATGTCTTATAATCTAAAAATAACACTTCAACTGTCTTTGTATAGTCTTTGAAACAAGAAAGCATTTTTGTAGCAAAATCTTAGAATTCGTCTTCACAACTCTTTAAAGCATGTGGAATATCACACATGTATAAATGAAAAAGCCAACTGGCAAGAGAGCCAAACTTCAGTTTGGAATATCTTACGCTAAGGTGACTGTTTTTATAAATTTCACGACTCTACTTTGTTTGGAAATTGCCTTGACTTCCTTCTCAATTGTTTTTTCACTGGTTGATGTTATTGTAATACTTCAGGCATAATAGCAGTGGTGAGGGAAACACTGTATCATTATAACCCCTGGAGGAGTTGGGATGATGTATAGTTTGAAAGAGAAGAGTAAATAAGATCACATAATAATTCTATATTTGGAAGTGAAATTTAATAACCCCTATTTGGAAAAATAAAAGACTCTCTGTTATTTTTGTTATATAAGCTACTGAAAGGAATGCTTGGTGAAGTTTTTTTGGGGGGATGTGTCCACAAAGGGCTGAGAAATACTCACGTAATGGGAGCCATAAGGGCTGTGGAGTCAGAGATTTAGGTCTGATTCCCTGCTCTGCGGAGTAAGAGCTGGGTGCCTGGGGCAAATTTCTTAATTTCTGAGCCTTAGTTTCACCATTGGTAAAATTGAGGGAGTAGTAATGATTATTTTATAGATTTGACATGAGGAGTTATCCAAGTTAACATATAGATATACTAGAACACTGTCTGGCTCATGGAAGGCATTCAAAAATTAACTTTCCTTTTTTAAAAAATGCATTCTTTCATTCAGATCGCTGTAGAATTGCTCTGACTTGTCACATCTGGTTTGCAGCCCATCTGACATGAAGTCAGGCACACACAGACTCATTAAAATAAAGGTGATTTTGCAGAAGGGAGTCATTGCAACACTCTATTTTTTTTTTTTTTTTCGACTTGAGACTTGGGAGAGAGAAGTGTTTCATTTTGCTTGGTTTGGATTGGGATGGTTTCTCGCCCTGCCAAGTTCTCAGCGTGTGGAAAGGAAATGCCAAGCGTTGGCCGGATCCCAGTGGTGAGAGACAGTGAATGACAGCTCTCGGGAAGTGCCCACCTCCTGCAGCCCACCGCGGGCCCCAGCTCCTGGTGTTGGGAGACCTCTCGGTGTTGAGACTGGGAATAGCTTGAACGGATGGCAGTATTGGTAGGCCCTCCTGGTCACAAGGGCAATATTAAAAAGTTCCCAGGCAAAGCTGGCTCTTTGTTGCAAAGCATTGGCTTTGCTGATGGGCAGAATAGGTGGTTTCCTCTGTGGAGCTATTAACTGGATGACTGACAGGCTCCCTTACTTGATGTAATACTCTCAGCAGTCTTTCTTTCAGACAGTCACTCCTTTTCTGTCACAGGTGATGCTGTGGGGACTGTAGATTGGATCTCTCTACGCTGGCTTCAGTCTTTCTCATGCGCCTGTGTCCTGCCCGGGCTGGCAAACTGTAACCATTCTTCCTCAGACTTCCCTGCACTAGGGGTTTAGATATGATTTGAGTTCCACCAATTGAGCGCAGTTAAAAGAAACTTAAATTCAAAAGTCGGTTTGGAAGAGAGAACAGTGGTGTGGCAGGAGGCATTTAATTTACTCATGAGGGTCCAGCAGGTGTGACATTGCTCTAGGGCAGCCATTCTAAGGGGACCACCCGGTCCCCAGATCACAGCTGGCACAGTGCGACCCTGAGTCAGCAGCTGCCACAGCATCTTCCTGATTCCAGATTTCCGCCTGTGGCAGAGAGCCTGCTCCTTTAGGCCCCCCCCCCCCACCCCGTAAGCCTGTACGTCATGCAGTCACCTGTATTAAACTTCTTTCTCCTAAATAGGCCACATGATTTATATTGTTTGTAGCTGAATCCAGCTGTTGTATTTCTTTGTTTAATTTTAATTTTATTTTTTAAAATCAACGTTATTGGGTGACACTGGTTAATAAGATTATGTAGGTTTCAAGCGGACATTTCTATGGCACAGGATCTGTACATTGCGCTGTGTGCCCCCCGCGCAAAGTCCCGTCGTCTTCCGTCACCACACATTTGGCTCCCTTTACCCTCGATTATCTCCCCACCCCCTTCCCTCTGGTGACCACCACGCTTTTGTCTGTGTCTATCAGATAAAGTTTTGTATCCCACGTGCAAATGAAGTAATATGGTTCTTGGCTTTTCATGACTGACGTATTTTGCCTAGCACAGTATTCTCAAGGGCCATCCGTGTTGTCACGAATGGCAGTATTTCATCTTTTCTTTTGGCTGAGTAGTGTTCCGTTGTGTATATGCCCCACATCCTCTCTGTCCAGTCATCTGTGGAGGGACACTTTGTATCCATGTCTTGGCCACTGTGAATAATGCTGCAGTGAACATAGGGGTGCTTATATCATTGCAAATAAATGTCTTAAAATTGTCAGGTAGATAAGCAGAGATGTATTTCTGGGTCATACGGTAACTCTATTCTTAATTTTTGAAGAAACCCCCATGCTCTTTTCCATGCGGCTGTTCCAGTTTACATTCCCACCAGCAGTGAGGGAGGGTTCCTTTTTCTCCACAGCCTCTCCAACACTTGTTATTATTTGTCTGGTTGATAATGGCCATTGTAACAGATGTGAGGAGGCATCTCATTGTAGTTTTGACTTGCACTTCCCTCATAGCTAGTGAAATTGAACATCTTTTCACAGATCTGTTGGTCATTTGTATGTCTTCTTGGGAGAAGTGTCTCTTCAGGTCCTCTGCTCATGTTTATTTGGATTGTTTGTTTGGGTGTTGAGTTGTATGAGTTCTTTATGTTATTTTGGATATTAAGCCCTAGTCAGAGCTGTTGTTTGCAAATATCTTCCATTTGGCTGAAGTTGCCTTTTTGTTTTGTTGGCAGTTTCTTGTTTTGTTGGCAGTTTCTTTTGCTGTGCAGAGCTTTTTAGTCTGATGTACTCACATTCATTTATTTTTGCCTTCACTTCCCTTCCTTTTGGGGTCAAATTTATAAAATCTTTTCTAAGACCAAGGTTCATAAGTTTAGACACATAGACCAATGGAACAGAATTGAGAGCCCAGAAATGAAACCACATGTATATGGGCAAAGAATTTTCAACAAAGAAGTCAAACACATACAATGGAGAGACAAAAGCCTCTTCAATAAATGGTGCTGGGAAAACTGGAAATCTACATGCAAAAGAATGGAACTGGGCTATAGTTTGTTCCCATGTGCAAAAGTTAATCTGGCAGTTGCATTTTCAAAAATCTTTAAATCTCTTGGCTTACTGGATTTCATCCTTCACAACTGCTGTGAACTGTGCACAGAAATGGTAGGAATTTTTATGGGGTGGAAAGAGAGAAGCTGGGTGACATAGTGAAAACAGCATGAGCTTTGGAACCAGAATGCCTGGTTTTCACACCTGATCAGCCATTTACTAGTTATGGGTTCTCAAGTAAGTTTTCTCTCTCTGTGCTTCAGTTTCTTGTAAAATAGGAACTGTACTAAGAACCTTCCAGGGATGCTATGAGCACTCAATAATACAGAAATATATGAAAAGCATCTTCCATATAGCAGGCACTCAGTAAATATTATATATAGTTATAAACGACTATACATGTGTGGACACGTAAGGTGAAGCGAGAAGACTGCCACAGTGAGTGTGTGTCTGTGTGTACAGGACTTGCTGGATTCATGATATTCTTGTTGGTACTGACCCTACAAGTAATGGGCTGAAAGCAGGTGCAGAGAGAGGGTTCTACTTGCCCCATCTGTTCAGCACGGCAGAGAAGGAGCCAGTCAGAGTTGGGGAAGGTGTCACTGAGCCTGGCAGAGTTGCTCGTGAGGAAAGTCCATTCAAGACTGGAAACTGGTCTGAATTGTACACAACAGTCTATGGATTTGACAAGAATTTTAGATAAAGACTAAATGGAACAGAAAGTTGGGTCAAGGACTTTCCAAACTCCTTATCTCTTGGCAAATGTGGGCCTGGATAGATGGCTCCTCATTTGAGTTTTAATAAAAATAAAATAAAATAAAGAACGAGAATATGTTTCCTATGAGACAGAACTTTCTGCAAAATAAGTGAGAAGATACATCATTCTGAAAATTCAGAGGAAGAGCAGACTTATTAAAACTATTTACTGTAAAGATCACAAGGGAAATTTTAATAACTCTTTAGCTGCCTCAATAAAAGGCTAGAAGGCTTGGTATTTATGAAACAAAAGCAGAAAACTAGAAGGAGAGGACAACCAGAGATATAATCAGGGCAACTGGTGTGATAACAAAGGATGAAGAAATTAAAAACAAAGTAGAATTTAAATTCTCATCAGAGGGAGTAATGAGAAGAAGAATGGATATTACTGAACATCAAATCAATGATGTAGAAGGCAAACAGAATAGCTCTCTCAGAATTCAGAGGAAAAAGAGATAATAAAGATGAAAGATAAGATGATATTCTACACAAAAGCATAACAAATAATTTACACTTGTATATCTGCACATGTGTATGTGTGTACATACGTGTGTATATGTACAGATATATGGATATACACACATATCTATTTACTTATATGGTGGAGACTACAGAAGAAACTTAATCAGTTTATATGTTTCCGCAGATGTATTGCAGCATTCCAAATACAAGCGATAACTAGCAATATATTTAAGCTTAAAGAAAAGTTTCCTGAGTTGAAGAAGATTCAAATGGGTTGATTGAAAGCCCTCTATTTTCAGCAAAATCCCTGAAAAGCAACTGACTCAGAGTCATATTGTGAATTGCAAAAATAAAGGAATAAAGCTTGCATATGTCCAAAAAAGTAAAAGGAAGAGATTGCATAAAACAGAATGACTCAGCACAGCCTCTGACTTCCCTGCCAGAACAAGCGTCAGAAAACAATGGAACCGACCCAAGTGTCCAGAGCCTTGAGGACAGTCAGTCATTCTGTGAGTATGTCCTTTCCCTTTATCGAGAGGAAGGCATTACTCTCCATTTGTTCTACAGCTCCTTGTCCCCGAGGCTCTGGTCCTAGAGCAGAGTCTGTGCCCCAGACGTCGTTGTTTGTGGCGGTGCCAGCACAGAACCTCACGCGTTGGGCTCTGCGGAGATGTTTGCCTGGGTGGAAAAAGGAAGGGACGGTGGCCCTCCATTAGGAGCAAGGCCCTCTGATTGTACAGCTGTGGCCGGTGGTGGGGCTGCTTCCCTCCGCAGATGTTCAGTTGGATTTGAAATGCCTGTGGGGTGGAAACAGGGTGCCATTGTCCATGCAAATGGTTTTCAATCATGGATACTTCTCAGAATCATCCCCCTGCTTCGAACATCTTAGCAGCATCAGTTGTTTTGAGCAGAAGATCAACGGACTTAGCAGAAGCCCACGGCATTGCGAACCGGCCCCTGCATGATCTGGCTCCCACGTTCTCTATCAGCACCCCCCCACCCCGCCTCCTGCCTCCCTGCCCGCCGCCAGGCTGGCCCTCTGAGAGGTTCTGGAATGCACGTGCTGGCTCTTGCTTGTGTGAGCCCCATCTGTCCGGACAGTTCTCACCCTTCTCTCCCTCTGAACTCTCCTTTCTGCTCAGGCTTCCCCGTAGGTCAGTTCTTGTCATCGCTTCCATTCCTCTGATTAGTTATTAGTTGCTTATGACCTGTCTTTTTAATTAGCTCCAGAGTCCATAAGGACAGTCTCTGTGGGTTTTGCCCATCATTTTGTCCCTGGCACCTGGCAGAAGTCTGGCCTAGAGTAGGCCCTTTATAATTATTTACTGAATAAGTGTATTTATGACCAAGTTTTGAGACCTGATTCTGTTATTCACTACCCATGACACATTGAGGTCCACCCAATTGGTCTTCATGAAACCTGGTTTCTTCCAGCCAAACGGGAACTGCTCTACTTCCCAGGATTGTTCTGAGAAACAGATTAGGCAATGCCGACGAAGGCACTGTGCAGATGCAAGGCACTCGTGAGAGTAACTCGCTGTTCGAGGGCAGAAGTGATCAGGGCTGAAAGAGGGACAGAGCCTAATGTTGACCCGAAAGAGAGACTTTTTCTCCTTTTCTACCCTCTTTCTTCATTCAGTGAGCCTCCTCTGATTGTTCTGTCATCCAAGCCTGCATTGGGTAACAGAGTTGACACAAACCAATGGCCTCATAATGTTAATTTTAAACACTGGCGGTATTTGCATTTTAAATATGATCTCTGGTTGAAGAACAAAAGGCTTTGTCTATTTTTAATCAAATGTCAAGCATCAGCGAGGAGAGATGGGGCTGAGCAGCTGGGCATGGGCAGTGAAGCCCATGCGGAGATCCCCCCGTCTCTCCCATCTGTCGCTGAGCCCAGGCACCGTGTACAGCAGTGCCCTCTCCATCACTGAGGGGCCTTCTTCCTGGGCAGTGCCTCCCCATCCTTCAAGAATTCCACCATCTTCACTCATTTCACTGCAGAAGTCCCCCTAGGACAGTGTTTTGTTGATTTTGAGACTTGAGAATGTTGTGATTGTTTTTGAAAAAATTGGAGGCAGTTCAGAAGTTTGCCAAACAAGTACTACACTGTGGGATATTTTGGCAACCACCCCACCCAGCCTCACCCAGTCCAGCAATCTCCCCAGTTTTTGGAGGACGGGAGACCAGCCGTGTCCCGGGGACTGGGTCCTGGGATGTGGAGAATCAGGTAGCAGGTGGCAGTGCTAAGTGAGGGAAAGACAGACTATCACTGCTCTTTCTGGCTTGAGTGGGAGCAAATAAATCCTGGAGTGATTTTTATGGTTGACATATTGGTTGCCACCAGTCAATTGTAAGTAACTGGGATCATTTTCTTAAGATAAATTCCATGATTCCATGATGAGAGGCATTGTAGGCCATGCACGAGAGCCTACTTCATAATCACTGACTTTAAGGAGTTTATGATTTAGTGGTAGAGATGAAAATACACACAAAAAATGAAGTGGTAACAGAAGTAAGTGCTAGCCCCCACGTAGTGGGAGGGACAAGAAGTGCAATGGGAGGTGAGGGAATGGAGAATGCACTGGGGACTGTCGGTCAGAACTCGTGGTGGGGAGAGTGGGGGCTTGAAATGATTGGAAGGATGACGGGGAAAATAGCGCCCACATGGGCGGAGAAGGAGGGGTGGCGGGAAGAGACCGTTCCAAGTGGGCAAAACAAGGCCCACACATGTTTCTAGGTTCTGACATGATCCTCTCCCTGTTACCTCAGCGCTCGTCTGTAAAAACGAAAGGTGGTCGTAGAGCACAGAGGAAGCTCATAAATGGCAGAATTGCTGGCGCAGCCTACCTGCCCACGTACGAGAGAGATGCGGGCAGCTGCCATTCTCACCTGCTGACAGGTGCTCGAGCACCTTCTCCCCTAGTCGTGCCGCTTCCCTCTATATTCTAGTGCTTGCTGTAACTGGAGAACATGGGAACACAGATCAGGTGATAACCTGGAAGAATGAGAAACCTGAATTCCCGCCAGCCCAAGCAAGCTGGATAAGGACTCCAGTTGGGCATGCAGGTGGGAATCCAGGGACCAGTCTGCGCATAGGTGTGCGACAATGAGAGAGGTGAGCGTGTTCAGTTTTATTGTGATTCATTTCCTGCCCCTGCTGGTGCACTGGAGCTGGCTCTGCAGCTTTCAGCAAAAGACCACAGGCTCCGAGCAGGAGCCTGGCTGTGTGGCAGCCAAGTGTGGATTTCCCTGCCTAATGCAGGCTTGGAGCTGGTCAGCCCAGCGCTCCAGGGTTATGAAGCACCTGTCAGCCTTGCATTAGGAATGCTGCTCCTTGGCAGGCTGGAGTATGTCTCTACCAATGCTAAGTGCACAGGAACACCATCCATTCCAGACTGGCATTGTTTCTACAGGACACAAATTGATTAAATGTCCATTTAGTCGCAGGTGAAGGGGAAAAAGGGGCTGCTGAAAGAATGCAGACATGGGAAAGTAGCTGACCTTCAGTGACCAAAGAGCGTCAGGAACGTGGGGGAAAATTCTCCTTTGTGCTTCAGCTGACAGGACTCCACTTGGCTAATGAGCTTTCTGCAAAGCTATGGGGAGGCAGTTGGGATTCCCAGAAGCAGGGGGTAGTCACTGTTAATGCTGAACCATCAGGCCTTCTCTGGGAAGAAACTTTCCTTTGGTGTTTGTATCTCAGTTCCGTCTCTTTCTCTCGTTCATTGATTTGCATCACTTTGATTATTAGAGAGGTTGAGAATCTCTATTTATTATTATTTTACTTTCTTTTTTTTATTGTAGTACGAACACTTAACTTGGGATCTACCTCCTTAGCTCAATTTCTAAGGGCGTCAGACAGTGTTGTTGACTGTGGGCACTGTGTCGCCCAGCAGATCTCTAGGACTCACTCATCTCGCATGATTGACATGTTACACTCATTGAACGGTGGCTCCGCATTTCCCTCTCCTCCCAGCCCCAGGCGACCACTCTTCCCCTCTCTGCTTCTGTGGGTTTGATTATTTTAAATACAGGTGTTATCTGTGAGTGCACAGAACACTGGAATCCTGGAGGTAATATTTGGATGTGAAGCTGAGAGCGCTTTTTGCCTTTTTTTAATTACTGTGGTAAAAAACACATAGCATAAAACTTATCATTTTAATCATTTTCAAGTGTACAGCTCAGTTGTATTAAATATGTATTCCCATTGTTATGAAAAAGATCTCCAGAACTTTTCTTTTTCTAATTAATTAATTTATTTTTTAGAGAGAGGGGAAGAGAGGGAGAGAAACAGCAATGTATGCTTGCCTCTCACGTGGCCCGCATCAGGGACCTGGCCTGCAACCCAGGCATGTGCCCTGACTGGGAATTGAACCAGCAACCCCTTGGTTCACAGCCCATGCTTAATCCACTGAGCTACAACAGCCGGGGCGATCTCCAGAACTTTTCATTTTGCAAAACTGAAACTCGGTGCCCTTTAAACACCAACTTCTTTTTCCCACCCTCTCTGGAAACCACCATTTGCTTCGTTTCTGTGAATTTGACTACTTTGCATACCTCATACAAGTGGGATCATGGAATATTTGCCTTCTTGTGACTGACTTATTTCACTTAGCATATAGCCCTCAAGATTCATCCATGTGACAGGATTTCCCCTTTCTTTTCGAAGGCAGAGTAATTTACTCTACATATACACCACGTTTTATTTATCCATTCATGTGTCAAAGGACATTTGGTGGTTTTCACCTCTTGGCTGTTGCAAGTAGTGCTGGTATGAACATGGGTGTCCAAATGACTCTTCCAGACCTGCTTTCTAGTTTTTGGATGCATAGCCAGCACTGGGATTGCTGGGTAACAGGAACGGGTAAGGAGGGGGAAAATCGGAACCTTGTGCACTGTTGGCGGGAATGTAAAATGCTGTAGCTGCTGTGGAAAACAGCGTGGGAAGTCCTCAGGAAACTAAGACTAGGACTGCCATAGGGCCTCGGATCTCGTTAACACAGCAGCACGTGGACAGATGTGTTTTCTTACTGATTCGTTGTTGAACCAGATGCTCTGTGGTTAGTAAAGATAGATAAAGTCTAACACATCAAACACACATCACTGGGAAGCTCAGAAGGTTCCAAAATCTAGAGATGAGGGCCTGCTGCAACACCACAAAGAGCAAACCTTGTTACTAACGTCTCAGCTCAGCCCGTGGTGGGAGGGAATGGCCACAGGTGCGTGCAGGGAAGCAGCCGTACGTTGTTTGTTGTAGTACTTGTGAGTTCCAGTGGTAAATAAACACATTATCAAGCAAGATAGGGTTTTTCGAATTATGGCAAATCCACTAAAATAACCACGGTGCTGCCATTAAAAATAACACGGTTGATTAGAAATAGTAAAGACATAAAATATTCATAATTATATTTTTTGGTGAAAAAAGGCAGGTTCTAAAATGGTATGTACCATCCATTCTACTTGGGGGATGTGTTTAGAAGATATTTATAAAAACATGAATAAATGGTCGAGACCACAGTATTACGGTAACTCACGTTGTACTCTGTGTGAAACACAGCCGCAGAGTGGTAGTGATCTTGACTGGTTATTTCTGGGTTGTGGGATCACAGGGTCTTCTATCTGTCCTGCAGTGCTTACTTTATTTTACTATTTTTACAAAACTCATGGCTTTAATTTTTTCTTGTAAAAATGATAATAAGTGGCAAATGAAGGAAGTTTGCCCTGAACCCAGGACCACTTCAGGCACTACGAACATCATTAGACCAGAGAGATCAGGTTTTTCTACCACACTGTGAAATCAGCCGAGGTGCTCAAACTTCAGAGCATCACCTGGAGAGCTTGTTAAAACAGATTGCTGCCCCCCGCCCCCCGAGAGGTTCCTATAAGGGGGCCTGGGGCAGGCCCAGAGGACGTGCCCTTCTGACCAGGCTCTGCTGTGTCTGCTTCTGGCTCCAGGGCCCCATCCTGACCGCCACTGAAGGTGAGTGTGATTTGGTGAAAAAGGGCGAGGTACACTGGATTTTGCCTCTATTTTGGAATTTATGTGGCGATACAGTTTTTTTGGAAACCTCAGTTCCGAACTCCAGCCCTCCCCAAGATCTTCCCTTCCAGCTCCAGTCCACAGAGAACCTTCTCGCCACACAAGGTAAGTTCCCCTGAGGCACAGACTTGACTTTCAATTTCTTTTTGAGGCCCAGGGCTAGAGAAACATAACAGATACTTCAAAGCTGTTTTTGACTGACTTGTTTGTTTTGTGCCTCTGTTTCCTTCTCTATAAAATGATGGTCATATAATAATTCTCCACTGTAGGCGCCACATGAGAAATAGAATATATTGGAGACATTATGATAAGATTTGTTTTGAAAAACAAGTTCCTGGTTCTTTAGAAAGACAAAAAAAAAATCTGTGTCTTTATGTGTGCAAGTAATTCTGAATTATGTAGTAAAAGCATTGCTCAATACCCCGAGGAGCTCAAATGAGGCCTCAGACAAGTGGAGTGCCGTTACTTAAATTTACAGTATATATTATCGAAGAATTGCTTTGGAAGGATTTGCATACATTATGCAGTTTGATTTGTTAACATTCATCTTTTTTGACAAAAGCGTTCACAAAGCCTTCGGGATATATCATAAAGGTAAGAACTGCTTTTCTCTTTCTGGAGGAGTAAAGGAAAAGGGTACAAAGCAAGCGCGCTGGGACGATTTGAAGGTCCTAATGATGGCATTTGATATTTGCTTATTGTTTTGCTTTTCTAAAACCTTTTCCTGATTTAAAGTGCTTTCAAATTGCCTTACTTTCTCAATCATATGAGGTAGTCTGGGTTGTACGTTATTTGCGCCTGCTTTTATAGGTCTAGAAGCTCATACTTGAATTGGTTGTGACTCACCTAAGCCCACGCTTGCCTGAGGCAGTGAGCCGGGATTTTTAAACCCAGGTATTTCCACTCTAGGCTTTTCCTTCTTATTAACCCTATTGGTCACCACTTTTATTCAATGTTTTTCTGAGTCTCCTGGAGGAGCAGGAGAGACAAAGTGTGACCTACTCAGAATGCTGTACCAAAGTTTCTTCAGAACCATGCTGGTAGCATTTCCTGTAAGACACAATTTTTTGACCCTTGAAAATGCTTTAATTGCCAAAATATTGCCTTTTACGTGGCTGTTGGGTATGCCACCCTGAACAGGGATTTCTGTGCTAAGTTGTGTGCCCTAGACGGAAAGCAAGAACAAAAGAAAGTCTCTCTGCAGTTGTCTGGGCCTGTAGGGTAACTGAAGAATTTCTAATGGGCGCGGGGTAGGGGACCCCCAGGTGTTCTCGCTTGCTCGCAGGGTTATGCCATTCTTGGACAAACAGCTTCTGGTACCTTCATACATGTTAGCAGGTTTTTGTTAACAGTGATGAGAATTGAATAACAGAATACATGTGGAAATCCTGAGGTCAGGAACTGTTACAGAATAGATCCTCAAGACATTTTTTATGGGATGGTAATTAGAGTCTCACTGTAGCCAACTTGTCCATGCTCGTCTTTGAAAAGCTTGAGAGATGACCCTGGTCACCTGTGTCCAGGTGGGCATTTTCTCTTCAGGGTTGGCAGGGCCTGTGTGGCTCCTCTGTCCAGTGCTCACCCTCATGCTCCTGAATGTTGCTTTTAAAATCTAAAGTGGAGAAAGAAAGAGGCAGGAAGCTCCACAGACGCGGGTTCCAAACACCAGACCTTCCCTATCATTGTGTGACTTTGAGCATGTTACTTAACTAGGTTTGACTTTTGTCCCTCATGGAAATGGGATCAGTGGACCCTACCTTGAAGGTGGATGGAGGATTAAATGGGGATCTTTAGAGGGTGCCTGGAACATACAGAGTAGGTGCTGTATAAATGCTAATGTATTTGTTCACCTCAGAAAGGTGTTGCAGAGAAGTGGAGGTACTTTCCCTCCTCTCCCCCTCCCCTCTCCCTCACTTCTTCCTATTTTTTATGTTCTCAATCTCACCTCAGACTTCCTTGCCCTCATCAGGAGCACTTCTAGATAGCTTGCTACATGCGCTCAGGAAACCCCCCGTGCGCTTCCCTCGGAATACATTTGCTTGCAGCCTTTCCCCTGCCCCCCGGCTCATCCTCCTGCCTTTGCCTAACCAAGCACCGAACCACAGCCCTTAGAAGGGATATGTCAAACTTAATCTATTTTTAAAGCACCAATATCGAATTAAATATTCTGGGCAGGGGCTGCTTTACTTGGGGAACAAGTGGCCAGGTGATTTGAGGGGTTCTACAAAGAAACCAAAGTATGGCTCCAAGTTCAAAGCCTCGGGAATTTCATTATTGAATGTTCATCACCAGGGTTTATGCATTAAGTCCATTTAGCAAATATTTACGGGAGTCTAACTTATTCTGTGATAGGCAGTGTCCGAGGTGCAGGGGACATAGCCGTGAACAGCACAGACAGGATTCTGTCCTCAGGGATCCATTGTTCTGGTGGGGAACTAGAAAATGAACAATAAAACAAGTATGTTGCGTGATGTCACTTAGCGATGACTGTCATGAAGAAAAATGAAATAGTATAAGGCAGAGGAAGATGCCGTTATAGAAATTCAGTTAGAGAAAGTCTCTCTGAGGAGTTGATATTTCAGCAGAAGCGCAAATGAAGTTGGCAGGGGGCTTTGGAAATACCTGTGGAAAAGAATTCCAGGCAGAGGGAACAGTGAGTGAGCCTCAGGGTAGGTAGAGAGTCACAAGAAGGAATATTTTAAGGAGATGTGACTGGAGAGGTACTTGAAATCAGGTCTTGTGGAGACTCTGGGCCGTGGGGAGAAGTCTGGATTCTACTTTAAGTTGGAGGTCTTGAGGAATGAGGTTACATGGTTTGGCTTATTCTTTTTTTAATTAATTTGATTTTTTAAAATTGCCATAGGGTAAAATTGACTTTGGTGTTTAGTTCTAGGACTTTTTTTTTTTTTAATCCTCACCTGAGGACATGTTCATAGATTTTTAGAGAGTGGAAGGGGTGAGGGGCAGAAGGAAACATCGATATGAGAGAGAAACATCGATTGGTTGCCTCCCATACATGGATGGGGATCGAACCCAAAACCTAGGTATGTGCTCTGACCAGGAGTTGAGCCTGCAGTCTTTTGGTGCATGGGGTGATGCTCCAACCAACTGAGCCACCTGATCAGGGCTAGTTCTATGACTTTAAAAAATGTGCAGATTCATGGAATTACCAACACCACAGTGAGGATACAGAATAGTTCCACCACCCAAAAACCTCTCTCTTGGTGTCCCTTTATATCACAAACTCCCCACTTCTAACATCTGGTAACTACAACTTGACTTTTTATCACTACTGTTTTGTCTTTTCGAGAATGTCAACCAGTGGAATCATACAGTATGTAACCTTCTGAGACTGGCTTCTTTCCTTTAGCATGCTATCTTTGAGATTCATCCATGTTGTTGTGGGTATCAGCATTCACATTTATTGCTGGCTAGTATTCTGTTGCATAGATGTACTGCAGTGTGTCTATCCGTTCACCCCTTGAAGGACATTTGGGTTGTTTCTAGCTTTTGCTGATTATGAATAGAGCTGCTATAAACATTTGTGTTCAGATTTTTGTGTAAACATATGTTTTTGCTTTTCTAGGGTAAACAGTCAAGAGTTAGATTGTTTGAACCTACAGCAAATTTACATTCACCTTTATAAGAAACTGTCAAATTGTTTTCCAGTGTGGCTATATTCGTTTTGTGTTTCTATCAGCAATGTATGAAAGTTCCAATTGCTCTAGTTCCTTGCAAGCACTTGGCATTTTCAGTACTTTTTATTGTAGCCATTCACTTAGTTTAGTGGTATCATACCATGGTTCTAAATTGCATTTCACTGAAGGCTAATGATGATGTTGAATATCTTTTGACATGCGTATTTTCTACCCTTATGTCTTCTTTGGTGAAATGTCTTCTCAGGTCTAATACCCAATATTTTTAATTGCTTTTTAAAATTGTTGAGTTTCTAAAAAATACATTTTATTGATTATGTTGTTGACCCAACTTTTCCCACTTTGCTCCCCTCTGCCTGGTATCCCTCTTTCCTCTAGCAATTGACCCCCTTAGTTCATGTCCATGGGTTGAGCATATATAAGTTCTTTGGCTTCTCTATTTCCTATACTATTCTTAACATTTTGTACCTACAAACTATGCTTTTTAATCCCTTCACCTTTTCCCCCATCCTCCCCCTTCCCCCTTCCAGCTGATAACTCTCCAAATGATCTCTGTACCTATGATTTTCTTCCTCTTCTGGTTGTTTGCTTAGTTTTTGTTTTCTTTTAGATTCAATTGTGGATAATTGTGAATTTATTGCCTTTTTAATGTTCATAGTTTTGATCTTTTCTTAATAAGTCCCTTTAACATTTCATGTAATAATGGCTTGGTGGCTATGATTTCATATAACTTTACATTATCTGGAAACACTTTATTTGTCCTTTGATTCTAAACTATAGCTTTGCTGGGTAGAATAATCTAGGTTGTAGGTCATTGCTTTTCATTACTTTGAATATTCATTGCCAGTCCCTTCTAGCCTATAAAATTTCTTTTGAGAAATCAGCTGACAGTCTTATGGGAACTCCCCTGTAGGTAACTAAGTGCTTTTCTATTCCTGTTTCTAAGATTCTCTTTTTATCTTTAATCTTTGGCATTTTAATTATGATGTGTCTTGGTGCGGTCCTCCTTGGGTCCAACTTGTTTGGGACTCTCTGTGCTTCCTGGATTTGTATCTCTATTTTCTTTGCCAAATCAGGAAAGTTTTCTTTCATTATTTTTCAAAAGTTTTCAATTTCTTGCTCTTCCTCATCTCTTTCTGGCATCCTTATGATTCAATGTTGGCATGTTTGGAGATGTCCCAGAGTTTTCTTATACTATCCTCATTTTTTTTTTTTGAATTCTCATTTCTTTTTTCTATTCTGGTTGAATGTTTATTTCTACCTTATGTTCCAAATCATTGATTTGAATCCCAGCTTCCTTCCCTTCACTGTTGGTTCCCTGTAGATTTATCTTTATTTCACCTAGTATAACCTTCATTTCTTTCTTTATGTTGCTTCTGTACTCAGTGAGTCCTTTGAGCATCCTGACACCAGTGTTTTGAACTCTGCATCTGATAGGTTGGCTATCTCTGTTTCATTTAGTTCTTTTTCTGAGGTTTTGCTCTGTTCTTTCATTTGGGCCATATTTCTTTGTTTTCTCAATTTGGCAGCCTCCCTTTGTTTGTTTCTGTGTATTATTAGATAGAACTGCTTTGACTCCCTGTAAAAGGCACCCATCTGGATGAATGTGGTTTCTTTAGATCCTTGGTTGTTGGACTTCCACACAGTTTGATTTTTGTTACAGTTCTGGGTGTTATTTGTTTTGAGATGTTTCTGGGTGTTATTTGATTAGTTGTAATTCTTTTTGAGGTTGTGTGAGGAGGCAAAGCATGCCTGCCTATGCCTCCATCTTGACTGGAAGTCCCCTGTGAGCCATGATTTTTAAGAAAAAATATAAGAATATGTTTATTCTGTTGCTTGAAAGACAAAGTTGGCAGCATCATAGAATTGTGTCATAGGGCATAATTGTATGATTATTAATAGAAAAAGCCACCAAATGAAATCACTTTAAGCTTTAGACTAGAAACAGCCTAATGCTTTCTAATTCTGTTGTGAAGGGATTTTGCATTTAGAAAAAGGTTCTTTTAATTGAATTCTTTGGCACTTTCTTCTTCCCATAAAATCTGTACCTTGAGAGCCTGGGTGATTTCCTGGGCTTGGCTTTGCAGAACTCTGGCCAAGTGTTCAGCGGGAGATGGAGGGTTGGGGAGAGAGCTGACGGCTGTTGAGATTCTGCTTAGTCATAGTTGATGAAAAGTGTGCGTCTCAGCTTTGCAATTACAGAAGCCAAAGGAGGCAGCTCCTTGGAGGAAAACAGTCAGTTCTCAAGATCACTTTGACAAGAGGGGCCTTGACAACTGTGTGAAACACTACTGGAGGACGCAGTCATGCTGGCTGCCTCTCCGTAACAAAATATTTCATGAAAGACACTCTTACCTTCTATGATTTTGAAAGAAGCTGGAGACCTAGAAAGCCTTTCAATCTTAGAGTCCTCGTTGGCCTGATGTTCACGTGCCAGGAATTGAGTCCTGAAACCAAGATCAGAACAGTGAGCTGCAGCAAACACACAAGCCTGTGATGGCCCCTGTGGCTCTCTATGGGATCAAATCTCCAGCCAGTTTGCTGCTTGCACAAAAGAAAAGGCTTTTCTTTTATAGGGAGGGGAGAGCAGGGCTAGCAGCCACTTTTGAGGGGAAATCAGGAACATGAGTGAGGGTGGACAGATAGCAGGATGGGTAGTTCAACGGGAAATATTTCTCTCTAGTCTGCCCATCCCTTACATGAGCTGGTAAGGAAGATGTTCTGCATTTTAGTGCTTGCTCAGACTTGGGGGCGTCAAAGTTCACACCGTGGGGAGGAGAGAAGCCTGACTAAAGTTCGGTCAGACCAAGTCTGGGTAATGAAGGGGCAGCTGTGAGCGCTCACTCAACTTCGGCTTCTCTGGGCAGCTGTGGCGGAGCTCCCGAGGGTGAGTGTTAGGACCTGCTGTACCTGGAGGCTTCTCAGAAAGATTCCATGATTCCACCCCAGGGAATCTGTATTTTTAACAAACCTCTTGGATTTTGATACTTACTCCAAGTTTGGGAATAAACTGGGTCATGAATAATTCAATTGAAAGAGAAGGCCTGGTTTAGAGCAGTGGATTTACTACATATTAGCTGGACAAATCACTTACTTATATTTAGCTTCCCTCTCCTTACCTATAAAATGAGAATACTCCCTATTTCAAGTAGTCATTGTGAGAATCACATTAATATTAATGCAAAGTTTCCATAGGAAACAGGGAAGAAAAATTTATTATCAGTGGGTAATAACCCCCAATCAGTTGCTGATTTCCCACCTCTCTGCTAGCGGGCCCAGGACCACTGCCTCCATCTGTGAGCAGCTCTCTACTGAGCCCCATATACTATAGGAAAATCATTTTTTAAGTGTATGATAATGGGGAAAACAGTGGGATCCGAACTGGGCAAGCTACTGAGAGTTTGATTCTATGACAGATCCGGTACTGGAACCCATCCTCTAGTACCCTCGACAGTGTGTCTGTCTAGTGAGTGTCCTCTGTTCCTTTTCTCTGTTCCCTTCTTCTCCCTTCTCCTTTCCCCTTCTCCTCCTGTTTTTCTTTGGTGCTAGCTCTGTGCTAGATAGACACTGTATTAGATGCTAGGCTGTAAAGTTGAAGGAAACATAATTCTTTGTAGGAGCTTAAATTTGAGCCATAGTTTTGAATGGATTTGGAACATGAAATCAATTTGTGTGGTCTCACCTGTCCAAGGACAATTAATCCCAGGTGAAAATCAGATAGTCAGGAAGGACTAGGCTGTCTTCATGTGCGGGGTACAGAGCTCTCTACCCCACACATGAATTATACCTTTTAAAACTTTTGTCTTCTGTGTCTGAGAAAATAAACCTGAGAGGTGAGTCAAGAGGATATTATTAGAGGGTCAAATGAGGTATTGTATGCAAATTGAAACTGATCAAGTATTTTACAGGAATAAAGCCTTTTTATTAATAATGAGGCCCCAGTTCATAGCAACAGTATAACAGCCAACAGAACTCTTGGATTGTCCATCAGCCCAAATGTCCACCAACTGGTAACGGATAGACAAGATGCAGTATGTTCATGCAAGGGAATGCTACTCAGCCACGAAAAAGAACGAAGCAGAGCCACGGGCTGCAGTGTGGATGCACCTCCAAAATGGTGGGCTCAATAGAAGGGATCAGAGGGGACTTCCTAAGATGGCGGCATAGGTGAAGGCGCCGTGCCACCTCGCACAACCAAACAAGGGAAAAGATCAGAAATTTATACAACCAAAAACAGCCAGATCTGACAGAAAATCATATTGAGAGGAAGTCTGACAACCAAGGAATTAAAGAAGATACATTCATCCAGTCTGGTGAGCCGGGAGGAGCAGGGCGGAGGGAGAGCGCTTGGCGACCCTGTGGTGAGCTAGTGAGTAGACCGCAGGACCGCGATTGGAGGGGCGGTTCCCGCGGGGCTGCAGCACACCGAGAGATGGGGGTGCCTAACCTAAGTGCAGCCAGCGCCCGGCTCATCTGGACCCGGGGCAGGGGGTGGGGAGCCGGCGGTGGGAGGAACTCCCGGCCTCACAGGAGAGTTCGGTGGGGAGACCCGCGGGGGATTGGAGCTGTACAGCCTGTCCACCGACCCTGGAGTGACCCCCGGAGCTGGCGCAGAGGGGCTCAAATCTCTTGTAGGAGGCGGTGTGGGCGCGGAGAGCGGAGAAGGCGCCATTGTGCACTCAGGTCCCGCCCCCACAGGCTACGTCACAGCATAACTACCGGGAACTTCCCTGCACAGGGGATCCCCAAGACTCTGCCCCCTTACAGTAATAGGCGCACCGAGGGAAAAAAAAATGGCCCAAAGAAAGGAACAGATTAAAGCTCCAGAGCTAACCGACCAAGAGATAGCCAACCTATCAGATGCACAGTTCGAAACCCTTGTAATAAGGATGCTTTCAGAATTCGATGAAAAATTATTGAAATTGCTTGAACAAATGAGGAGAGATCTGCAGGGAACCAATAGAGATAAGAATGAAACAGGGACTCAAATCAACAGAGTGGACCAGCAGAAAGAAAAAAACATCCAACCAGAAAAGAATGAAGAAACAAGAATTCAAAAAATGGAGGAGGGACTCAGAAACCTCCAGGTCATCTGTAAATGGCCCAACATAAGGATCATAGGGCTGCCAGAAGGAGAAGAAGAAATCCTAGGAATTGAAAACTTACTTGAACACATAATGATGGAGAATTTCCCGAAGCTGGCAAAGGAAATAGACTTTTGGGAAGTCCAGGAAGCTCAGAGAGTCCCAAAGAAGTTGGACCCAAAGAGGAACACACCAAGACACATCATAATGACATTACCCAAGATTAAAAATAAGGAGAGAATCTTAGAAGCAGCAAGAGAGGAGGGGACAGTTACCTACAAAGGAATCCCCATAAGACTGTCAGCTGATTTCTCAAAGGGGACCTTGCAGGCAAGAAGGGGCTGGACAGAGGTGTTCCAAGTCATGAAAGGCAAGGACCTACATCCAAGAATACTCTATCCA